>MU184232.1:39927-121500 GCA_016904865.1 Pissodes strobi
ATCCACCATCGCTCCAGAACAATTTTAAATTAAAATAATAGATTGATTAAACCGGCTTTCTTTAATCAACAACCGTCAAACCGCCATTTGTGAATTCTCGACAGCATACTTTTAGCACAGCTTACTAGATAATTTATAGTAAGCCGTGCTTTTAGTTCCACTGACGCTAGCGCCTCCATGCGCGGCTGGTATTGCGCAGTGCGTCAAAACTCAATGCCAATTTTCCCATAAGAATAAAACACTCTCTTTATTTTTATATTCCTCTATGGCTCTATATCTTCCTCTATATTAATTAATTCCTGCATCCTGTTCGCTACCTGCACTTGCAAAATACTAGCATTGATGCCTTTTTTATGAATAACGTTATATTGATTAATTTCTTCTTCTCTTCCGTTCAGTTGGGCTTGTTTATTATTATTATGTAGATTGAGGTTAGGCTTACTTTGGATTTTCGAAGAAGCGTTTTGCGCTGATAGTTGTTTGACTCAGGGAGAATCGTACAATTCGATTGTGCATTTGAATTATTTGTCGTTTTTGATTTTGATGCCCCATGTTGCCGGTGTTAGCATGATTTATTGTTTCACTGCTAATACTGTTCAATTTTTCTTTTAATAGATAGATATTATCCATAAAGGTGCCATAAAGGCAGAAATAACATCAACAAACGATTTCCCAAGGTCTATCATATCTGGAATAGTTTTTGAGATATTGTTCAGGATTTCCATGCACTTATCAGCTGTGTTATGGTGGTTTCATCGAAAGTGTATCAGATTTTTTAAAAGTTGTATTTGACGCTACTGGCTACTATTATATATTTGAATTTCTTGCTAAGAAACTAAGTCTTTTCCTATTGCAATATTTTATATTGATTTTCAGTCACCAGTAATAATTGGAATACAATTAACCTTTATTCAATAGCAAGCATGCTAATAGAAGGATAACTGTTACTGAAACTCAAATAAAGTATTGCTCAATGGAAGAAAGAATCACATGAACTAAAGACGCAATGAAAATTGGGAGAAAGGTTCATGATAAATTCACCTGGAACAGCTTGAATTAGTGGAATTATTGCAGCGTATCTTAGAATTATTTTTTATGGCAGTTCTCTGTTGCTGTCTTCTAGATATAAAGCATTTCAGTTTTACAGTGAATATTATCTTCCATACGGTAGTTTCAATTATTTTGCAATCGGGGACGGAACCCTAAATTCTAGCTCTGCACGATGGACAAAACGGAAGATGGAGATTAGGAAAGTTGTTGGCCAAGCTAAACGACTCTTACAGCAAGTGTCAAGAATGCGCTACTCTCTGGTAAGTTATAGGCAGTACGAATCCTTCTAATGTCGAGAACCTAAAACTTGTAGTAAAGAGACACCTAGTGGATTTCGTTGAAAGCCACGTAGCGATTTCTAGGCTAACGAAGAGAAGTCAACCATAATCGGCACGAGAAAAAAGAAACCGGAACCAAAATCTTCCTTACGGAAGGATCATTCGCCTGGAATAAGTAAAAAGCCGAAGCTAGCTGAAAAACCAGCGCAAAAAATAGATACCAACGAAAAAGTCTTCAGACCAGGTTAGACTTTCTTCGTTTTATATTTCTCACTAAACATTCTTGCTGGTGATCTTAATTTAAATTTTGAAGATAGGGAGAATAGAGCCACTTAAAGCTTAAGCCGTAAGCAAACTGTTAATTAAAACCGTCGATACCGGTGAATCTCACAAATAAAAGGTGATTATGAAGCGGTGGCGCATACTGCATGCTTTACAAAATGTTGATGCTAGAATTTAATGGTTAACTTAGGAGTACAAATGGCGCTAGAATAATGACATCAAATAGGCAAAACTTTGTTTAAAATAGATATTTTTAGATAGTTTCCATTTTACTACTTATTTTAAAACTGAGAAAGTTTTAGTTTAAAACATCTCAAATTTCTCTAGATTTTACAACAGTTCCCTATTGCCCTAAAGGTGGCGAAATTTCTCTAAAATAGTGATATTGCCTCAGAGTTGGTAATGCTGTAACAGTCTATGACATGACATGTTTATTTGTAATTAGCTTAGAAATGAATTTACTTTGTTCAAGTAATAACAATACGTTGATATTCGATGTTGAAATTTGAATAAAACTTTAATAAACTTGTTTGGGAGCCTGGTATTTTGGCATGTGCGTGGCTGCTCCAACTCCCCACAAGGCTATTACATGTCGAAAAACAGACATAAAATATGCATTATCTATATAGGTAGTCAGGGCATGTGTAAATAATGCCGCTATCTACGGTGCAGTTTTTTTTTGGGAATTATTCATATCTGTTCTAGACCAGTCTAGCCTTCGGTACACAACTAAACCCAGATATGGCACCATTTCTACCTCTTTAATGATTTTTCCAATTTCCGTTATATTTTTTTTCCTAGAAAATTATGTAATTTGTTTTCATTGCGTTTAGTTTTAGACAATTTGATAACAAAAATCATTATATTCGAGGTCTTCATTTATCAATCGCTCCAGAATATCCAGGATAGCTTCAACTATAAACGAGGAGAGTATCATCTGTAAATGTAAGGCATTTGGCCGGTAACCCTGTCATTTTTAGACCCAGAACATGAAGATAGTACCATATTGGCCCCAAGACTGAACCCTGTGGTACCCCACACTGCACACCTCCCTCAATACTCCCGGAATCATTCAGGGTAACCAAATGTTTTCGATTTTCCAAACATGTTTAAATTAGGTTGTGGGTTTCCCCCCATTTTTCCATCTTTCCCAGTTTTCTGAGTACTACATCTTATATCTACAACGTCAAAAGCATTTCTTAAGCCTGCGAATACCACATTAATATATTTATTAGTATTATGAAATTAGTGTCATTTTGGCTGATGCCTTAGGAATATGTTTTTTTCTATGAGCGTTCGCAAAGTGGCTACTTTGCGCACGCTACTCAGTGCGCGAAGTAGTACTTTCTCGCACACTATGCGGGAAAATGTGCGGGAAAGTAGAATTCTCTAAAATCACCAGAGACAAGATAATGTTCATATATTTTTAGAAAATTTACAGTTTCGGATTTTTTATGCAATATAAGAAACCGTTTTAAGTCATAATTATACTCTTTTCCCTAAAAGTTTCCGTAATTCGCGATATTGTAACTTAAACCAAAAACCATATATTTTGAAATCCGCGGTATAGTAGTAAAACATTATGTCAAGCAACAATACTTATAATTGTCAGATTAACAGATTTTAAACAAATCTAGGTGTAAAACGAAGTATCCCAAAAAACATGATCCTCAGCGTCGCTAGAAAGCCCTCAAAGCTTCCGTAATTCGCGATATTACAACTTAAACCAAAAACCATATCTTTTTAAGTCATGTCAGGTCAACAACAATAATAGTCATGAGCAACAGTAGGTATAATTGACAGATACTTTTTCTTTTATTTATATACGGGTCATTATTATTGTGTGCTTGTTTGGACCACGCTCGTAGAAAAAATATTGTTCCTAACGCTTGCGCAAAGTGACTTTTCCGCATTCGACTGATTGACCGAACTCCGCTTCGCGTCGTTCGGTCAACATCAGTCGCGTGCGGAAAAGTAGCACTTTGCGCACTTGTTAGGAAAATAACTATTCTACGACCGTGCGTTTTTACCCACTTTCCCGAACGCATTTCAGTTTTGAAAGTGTCACTTTCCCACACTAGTGCGGTATGATTTTTTGCACTTGCAACCGATGCCGTCTCCGTCGTCATTGTCCTCATGTACTTTGCAATCTACTAGTGATACTTTGAGTAGCCAGTTACCATCAACTAACTACGCTGGACCAGCTTTTCTAACTCATTTGCAGAATGCAACAAATTGTGTTTTTATCATTAGTATTCATAATAATTAGTAATAATTCACCCTGAGATTCGTTACTTTACTTTAGTTTAACTTAATTTAATTTGTCTATGTAATCTTTCGTAGAAAAAAAATGTTCCCAACTCATGTGTAAAGTGCCTTTCCTGAACTTGACTGCTTACCCGAACTCTCCTTCGCGTCGTTCGTGTAACAGCAATCGCGTGCTGAAAAGTATCACTTTCCGCACTTGTTACAAAAATAACTATTTCAGAACTTCGATTATTGATATCATTTATCCTGGATTCGAAGTTATATGCGTATAGCAGCTTTAGCGATGAAAAACAGAGTTTAGACATTTAGTAAAAAGGATGATTACAAATATAAGTAGTAAATATTATTTTAGGTATACGTACTTCAAGTGATTTTAATATTGTTATTTTTAGAATAAAATGTTGCTCATTAGTGCTTGTAGATGTATTTATTGTTTACAATTTCTTACAACTAATGCTTCTTACCATACGATCTCAAAATTCTTAACTTCTTTTCTAAAGAACTAAGTTTAAATATCAATTAAAACTTCTAATGTTGCAGGTACAAATAATATATAGTATAGTTTATAAGTCAATATGCTATTTTAGCTTTGCATAAACCTGTAAAATTCCGACACCGCTTGGCGCCATACATAAGTCGTTAGAAGTTGTTTTATTGGCCAAATAAATGTTGTTTTAACATTTATACTCTGAAAACATTCTGTGGTACCCGTCATGCATTGAAAATAATTCGTTGCCGATCTTTATCGGCTTTCAATCGATGCATGGAAATAAACTAATGCAATTTTTATGCAATATTCTTTCATGCACAATTTTATTGATTATGTGGTGGATAATCACCTAAAAATAATTATTTAGGATAGTCTGGCATTGTGATTTGTTATGCCATGGGGTTCTCAAATATGTAATAATAATATAAATAAGAAGATTGCCGCAGGAACAGG
Organism: Pissodes strobi; assembly: GCA_016904865.1. Lineage (NCBI taxonomy): Eukaryota > Metazoa > Arthropoda > Insecta > Coleoptera > Curculionidae > Pissodes > Pissodes strobi. The sequence goes on from MU184232.1 coordinate 44,749, forward strand.
TCACTTGACCAAAATAAAGAGGACCAGAGCACAACCGTAAAAGCTGCCAGAATGGTTTTGCCGCAACATCCGACCACCACCAAGGCAGGACGAGCTTGACAAAGCACGGCTTGGAATAATGACCGCCCACTACCTTTTTTAACGACTTTTGGGCGAAAATTGGGCGTAACACCCCGAAAATTTTCCGCCTTCGGCACATTAGCCTCCGTTTGAGGCGGTGCTATGATCACTCGGGACGATGAGAGGTCCCGAAAAAAGATTTTGTGTCGGACCTCGAAGGTTCTAGATACGCCACTGTGGTTGATGCTATCGAATGCTTCAAACCCTTATTGCATTTTTCACAACTTGAATGTCTTCTATTTTTTGTTAAAAAAAGTACAGAGCTTAACTTACATGTATTATAGATTTCAAGGATAAACCGCATTCTCTCAGCAAGATTAAAAAAGTATGAGACCGTGTACTACGTCCTCCAAAACAAAAATAATAGATCACCATGGATATAATCCCAGCTTCCACTACATACTTTTCCGATTTGGACACGATTCGAAACAGTGTTAATAAATTACTCGCTATTTCCATTTAATCCTATTAAGCTAATGACAGAGCTTTCTGGCTTGTAAATACACTTTTCCGATAAGTCAGGTTTATTTCGAAAATTTATTGCTGACGACCGTATATGTAAGCGAATTTTTGCACCGAATTTGATCAGTTTTGCTTCGAGTAAAATGTAATTAGTTATAGCCTAAACTGAACAGGTAAATTAGTCTGTAGTTGAATTGCAGTTATACATATTATTATGTTTTCCCTCCAGCTGGTATTATCGAGCTGTCCTAAAACGGTTGTACGATAAAAGAGCTTAGATTGACGACTAACAAATAATATATAATTTTAATTAGGTAATCCAGACTAACAGTAATATAGATAGCCACTTCATAATTATTGTATTATTATTATAGGGGTTTGTTCTCCAAGCTGAAGTATCAAAATTATGAGCAAATATAAGTAAGTATTCTTACCAATATGCTCTAGCGAAAAAAATTATCATTTATAATCATTAGCCAACCCCGTCAGTGGTCATAATGCAATAGCACAAGAACCTTTTTCTAATTGTGCCAAAATGTTATGATTTTTTTTATCCCAAACTCGAATAATTTATGGAAAATGTGCATGAAATGTTATTTCCGCCTATGTCTTATCGTGAATATAAAAAAATACCTCATTTCTTTGATTCATCTGTAACCACAATTAATCAGTTGGAATAATTGTCACAGGACCCCTATTTTTAAATAGGACGTGCATGCATTTCTCACTATCTTGGTGCCCTAATGAGGGTTCGTTTTATTACCCGAATTATATAATAACACGAATTTCGCACTGGTCCAATTTTGAGGAACCGCCTACGTACCTAACCCAAACTGCTGTTTGTGAATAGTTCAATGGTTACATTTTATGTTTATTATAAAAATATTTCAGTAATATTTAGTGTTACATACTAAAACACCACCGGCAGGTAATTAGTATAAGAACCTTCTGGTGCGCAATTGCTATACCGTAGTTTGAAAGGTTTTGGGTACAGTGCGCACGTGTTAAAAAGGTTAGGTAGCAGGCATACGATGCGCAATTCGAGGCCGCCCCTTAAAACTATCCAGAGTTTGCGTGGCGAGTCGTATATTACTGAAATAGGCCGACCTTAGTATGCAAATTAACAAAGAAAAATTCTAAAATAATAAAATTCACCTACAAAATTAGAATATATGGTATTATGAAAAATCTTTAAAAACGCACTTTTACATGTAAACCTTCGAGAAGCAGGTAAAAAGGGTCGAGCCGGGCACTGGGAATATGCAGCACACTTATTTTCGCCTGTCTTTAATACATTTTTCTAATGTGTGGTATCGGAATTTTAATAGTTTCTTGTCGCACCCCCACATCAAATGGGGACTTTTTCATATAGAAAAGCCCGCAGCAAGAAGCCGCGAGAAGTCTTTAAAATCCACTCGTTTTGGCTAGAGACTGGTTCAATTCCACTCGACAAAGTTTGAGACGGGTTTTCCCTTTAAATTTCCACATATTTTCAAATTCACTCATTTTGGCTAGAAATTGATCCAATTCCACTAGCCAAACTTTGAGACTGGTTTCCCATTAAAATTTTCACATATTCTGACATACACTCGCTTCAGCTACACCTTGTATAGTTTCTCAATTATCCGAGAAACTGAGCAGCTCAATAATTTTCCTGAGCCAAATGAAATTAAGAACAAATCCTAAAACCCCAGCCACAGGCGCAACTCGCAGGGGAGTCGAGACGGCTTCCTTACAAACGAGTAAATTCTTTGGTTTCATTTAATTTATTTACGATTTAAATCGCTAGACATCATTTTAAGGAAGGTCGAACCTTTTAGGGTGATCAAATTCTCGTAAATTGCGCTATTTTGATTAAGTTTCGGGCTAGCAGGTGATTGTGACCAAATATGTTCAAGAAAACCTTAACCCCCTTATCTCCTAATAATAATCGAATAACAAGTTGGGCTAATGGTTGTAAGATCTTTAGAGAATACAAAACACAACAGGGTACAATGGTCCTACCGGGCACGAAAAGCGCCTACGGGACACTAAAAGACTCCATCGGGACAACCGGGACAATCCCCCAAAAGAGCCTTATGAGGTAATCTCCGTGGTGGGTATCTTAAAGTTTACATATATTATCTACGTCTTGGTCAGATCTTACGTTACGCTCTCAACTTGTTATAAATTGTCTTTAGTATGTGGATGTATACTAGATGGTATGCATATGTTTTCCGCATGAGTAATGTGAATGTATCGAACACAGAGCACAGTGTAAGGGCACAGACTTTGGATGCAGTTTTTGAAGCGAAAACTTCTTTAGCGGCGCTGTGCACTTTTTTGGGATGGGTTAAAAACGTTAAACTCGCGTCAGGACACGTGGCCTGATCGAAAAACCGTAGGACGGTGGGAGACCGCCAGCTCGCGATCGTTTCGGCATGTTCCCGATAAGGTAGAGGGCTGAAATTCTCAGAGGATATAGACGGAATAAAATGAAGATTCTGTTCCAAATCTGGACGTCGTACCCCCCCCCCCCCCCTGCGTTTGGCCAGGAGAGGGGAGTGAAGAAAAAACTAAAATAATAATAAAAATAGGAGGTCCAATTTTTTATGGGAGGTGTGGTACCTAGGGGACTACCTTGGGCCATATGGGGGGCGCGACGGGGCTCCACGTTGAGGGGAGAAGAATGGGGAAAACCCGTTTTTGACCTTAGCTCTGCAACGGTGCGTCGGAGCGAAATTCTAAGCTCGACAGGGTCCCCTTACGTGACGGGAGGAGAAAACAAATTCACCCCATCTACCCCACCCCCGATTTTATTTTAACAGGTAGAGGGGATAAATGGACAAAAAGGGAGATCGACGCTAGGAAAGTGCCCAAAAGTAGTTTATAATGAAATAAAGAAAAAATGAAGAAAATGACTGGAGGGGAGAGGGAAAAGCGTTTTTCGGCGAATAAAAAAGGGAAGGAGTTAAGCTACGAGATCCGAGATGGCAAAAATGGAAAGAGCAATAAAAATGCGTTACTTTGAAAAAAAAAATCGAACATTTTGGAAATAAAGGTTTTTTTTTCGTATTTCTTATATTAAATTCCGGGAGACCGGGATGAGGTAGGGTCTTGTAATAGTTCTGAAGTGTTAAATTTTTTATGTAATATAAATTATCATGTTCGTGTACGATAGCGCAATAAATGAATATTGTATTTTACCACATAAATTATAGTACTTTTATACCAATAAATAAAGCAATTCGTGCGAAACTATTCCCTTAAAATACCAAAATATTCAAAAATGCACAACGTTAATGTTGAAGTTTTCACTTCTGCCGGCACTCCCGGAGTTAGAGATGAATCGTGATTTCACGTACCGTGAATTATCACGGCGCCTGCACTCGGAACGGTTGGTCACCGTGACAACATATTAGAAATCACGGTTCTCCCCGTTCGTACACTAAGGAATCTGTAAGTGATAATCGCGACTGCGAACTGGCTAACTACAGAGGCGCGGCGTGACCGTGCCGATATATTTAAACGCTGCCGTTAATTCGACAACATTCGACTGCTGCTATGCGTTACTTCCGTTCTTGAAACGTTCTTTTTAGATATACCAACGACAAAGTTTACAGTTTACAGAATAAATATATCTTTATTTTGTAGACTTTTCCAACGATCAAGTCAGGGTTCACGGTCCAGCCAGACACTTGTGGTTAAAAAACATTTGCACAAATTTTTTTAAGTTAAAAAAAAAAAAACAAAGTAATGCTTATTTACATTTATGTTGAGCTATGTTGGGGTTTGGAACCTTCGGCAACATGCACTAAAACTGAACTTTATCCACAATACCGAAACAGAATCTTTGCACTCGACGCGCGTTTCGCTAACCATGTTAGCATCATCAGGAGATGATTAAAACTAAAATTAAAATCTACCTAACTCCCTTTTATACTACTGTTTGCTCAATCAAGCGGAACTAAAAAGGACCAATTCTGGAATCCCACTAGTCACGCTGGATTAACCAATACAATGGACCATACGGAATAGGCCCTCTATCTCTATATAAACTATTCTTACATTTAATAATTTCCATACTTTCATATGCGTCTAATAATCTCCTATCACTTATATTATGAACTAATTTAATTTTTTTTTAAATTGTTATTCTATGATTATTATCAAAAGCATGCTCGGCAACACTTGATTTTTCTGTTCTACCATACTTTAAATGAGCCATATGTTCTTTGAATCTCGTCTGTATAGATCGTCTAGTTTGCCCAACATATTTTTGGATTGTAACCAAAATATGTTGGGCAAACTAGACGATCTATACAGACGAGATTCAAAGAACATATGACTAATTTAAAATATGGTAGAACAGAAAAATCAAGTGTTGCCGAGCAAGCTTTTGATAATAATCATAGAATAACAATAAAAAATCTCTACCCGGAGTGCAACCTGCTCTTCTTTTAATTAACTGGTTACGGTTTAATTCTTGGTGCGAAGCCGTAATTGAAATGTCGTAATTTCATTCTAGTAAATAAAGTTTTCTTTCTTATGTAAATTTTTCCTTTAATATGTAAATTCATTTCATTTTGTATTCACTTTTCGTATATGTTGACGGTTAGGTTATGTAAAATCATCCTGCGTTTTCCTCAAACTGTACAAGTGAGGAGAAAATAGATTTATAAAAAATGGCCTTTTGGTTTTTATTGCAGGTATTGACTGGTCACTTAAGAAATTGTAGTCATTCAAGATAGTCGGTTAACAAATATATAACTACTTTAGAACCTTAGTACCAAACAACGTCCAAAGAGCCTTGGCCTTTAGGTACAACCAAAGAAAATGTTAGTAGTAACATTTTCTTTGGTACAACGAATTTACCTTGGGCAGGGGTTACGTAAGTGCAGTGGTGATGCCACAAGCATGCTAATATGCGAGTCGATTGAAAAAATCCAGCTCTGTTTCAAAGATTTTTAATAATAATTTAATATATTAATAATAATCTTCTTCCTTAACCTCATTGGTTTTAGGTTCATCGATATTCCTTATTTATGTTATGAGTAGCTCAAAATGTCTAACTTCAAGATTGTCAATTAGTAGTAGGTAAATTGTCTTGGTCTGCTTTTTTCTATTTATTATTTTTGGGTTCCCTTTGAAAGCTATTTTTTTCAGTTACGTTCTTTGTTGTTTATGGTAGATGTAAGAATTGAGATTTTATATTTCGAAGAGTGCAAGCATCTCAAGTCTTGTTCCATATGCAGTTGTTGATGTGTAAACATCATACGCGGCGGTATGATGGTAAATCTCGGCAAATGAGACGGAAATGTGCATGCGGATGGGGACGGAAATGTGTAAACGGCTGTGACATCATAACCATGCGCAGTGATTTTATGAGGGCTGCTCAAATAATTGTGCATGTCTATATAGGATATGTTTACACATCAGTGTCTCTCTCGAGTACTAGCAGACTCGCTAATTTTTTTCCATATGAGCATCGTAAATTTCAATATTTTGTATTCAAATATGCTCAGTTAGTGAATTGTCCTGAAGCTTTAACCAGTTATGACGTACGCATTTCAGTGAAACATCTCTTAGTTGTTTGTGGTGGCTTTGGTGGCCGTATAAGTATAAGCTCACTGATCTAAAAAGGCAACTCTTATCACTAGCAATATTTGATTTTGTTAAAATCCTGTTCTCGGACGTAGGTTCGGCTGTAGTATATTGATCGGAAAAAGTTCGATTGTTTAATGTTCTGTCGCCACTGTCCCGCATGTTGTTACCCTCAGCAGTGGCTTCAAGAGTGCCCTGGGAATCCCCAGTTAGTAGCATTTGTATCGTAAATTTCAATATTTTGCATTCAAATATGCTCAGTTAGTGAATTGTTCTGAAGCTTTAACCAGTTATGACGTACGCATTTCAGTGAATCATCTCTTAGTTCTTTGTGGTGCCTTTGGTGGCCGTATCACTGATCGAAAAAGGCAACTCCCATCACTAACAATATCTGATCTTGTTAAAATCCTGTTCTCGGAAGTAGGTTCGGCTGTAGCATATTTATCGGAAAAACTTCGCCTGTTTAACGTTCTGTCGCCACTGGCCCGCATGTTGTAACCCTCAGCAGTGGCTTCAAGAGTGCCCTGGGATATTATTATTATTACTATTATTATTATTCATATTATTTTAATTGCTTACTAAATTCGGCTAATATAATGTGCATTATTCATTTTTCTATGTAGAACACCTTATATTTTTTTAATCGATCCGGTTTTTCTTCCAACTATTTTATTATTATTTTCAAATATATCATATACCTAAATTTTCTACTTTTTGACATATTTTAAAATTTTAATATCTGTATTTTTATTGTATTATTGATTGCATTGAAATTAAGAAAAAATATTTTCTGGTTATTTTCTTATCAGTTATTTATTTATTTATTTTTATTATTCTAAATTAATTGGAAGTAAGTAAGGGACTACATTTTTAGCTTCTCGAATAATATTCATAACAATATACGAGACAAAATTATTTCAATTCTTATTCAATTGCTAGTTTAAATTATATTTTAAAATTATGAAATAAAGTTATAGATAGTAAATATTATTATGCTGATATTATTATTACCTAAGTTACCTATGGTTAAAATTAATAAATAAATAATTAGTGTATTATTTAAGTAACTATGTAATATTTCGTTCGTTTTAAAATTACTACAAAAAATGATGTAAATAATACAATTATCGATTTTCCCGTAGAAAAAACATTTTTAAAAGAAAAAATTGAGTATTGGGCAAATTTAACAAAAATGTAAAAGTATTTGTAAGATAAATTTGATCAGGTAAAAAATATAAAGTGGTTCACTCCAAAAAAGCTGAAATACCTAGCATATTTAAATTAGCTGAATTTGTGTTGTAAATTCGACCTTGGTCGATTTTCTAAACAAACAGATATTGCACATAGGCAGTATAAATTACCATAGGGGTTAGTTCTAAAGTAGATTTGAAAATAAAACAAAAACCTTTAGCATTACATGAATATTTTAATATGTTATTCTATTTGAAAACAACTTAAAGCTCGTAACTAAACAAATATAAATATTTGAAGTATTTAATTCTGACTCTGATAGAATATAGACAATTTTTGTCAGTGCTAGGTATCGAATTCATACAATATCAGAATAACAATACTTATAAAAACAAGAGAACTGAATTATAATCCTAGCAAAATATAAGGTTATAAATACAACCTTGTAGCTAAACACAGTTAAATGTTTGTTAAAGTTCCGACGGAATCACTCAGTAGGAGCTTGATTAACTGAGATAACGCTGAGATGAAGTAATAATAAAATAATAAATATTACCTTAATATTCACAATAAGCTACTATGTACAATATATTCACCAATTTACGACCAACGTTCAATCGGTGAGCTGTTTAACTTCAGACACGGAGAAAGTCACTTAAAATACTTACTAAGTCTCTCCTTAGCTTTGTTGCGCGTAAAACCCTTTTAAATGTGTGAGCAAGATATAATGAATAAGATGATACCTACCCTTAAAGATGCGACCAGCGCAACATGTGTGCTCCGACTTGCTCGTCGGCATGGGGGTCAATGACTTACTCTTGACCAGGGCGCCACCAGTTTGAAATATCCAAATCCGCAGACCCAAACAGGAAGATCCTCGGTTTTAAAAATCCGTAAGGGCGATCCAAATCGACGATTATCCGCTACACAAGGGCGATTCACATCCAAAATTAACTACACTTGTTTGGTTGAGGTATTTCAGAGCAAATAAAAGACGGTAGCGATCGTGCAGGTTTAAGTTTATTGGCGTTCGTTAGGTTGAAGTCAACGTGTTGTCATATTACTTCCAATAATCAAAATAATATAAATATAAACAGGTAAAAGAGCTCAATTGGAAACAAGAAATGTAATATATAAAAAAATTATGAGCATTAATATAGATCCACACTAGTTAATTAGATTTGAATATGTAAGCTGTGCTTACACCGAAACAGTACCAAGTATAGTTGTATCAGTACCACGCAGAAAACTAAAACAAACTCTAATCACGCGATCTAATATACGCTGAAAAATGTCAATAACACGCTGAAAATACAGGCGTGGAAATATCAGTAACACGCCACTAACATTACGCCGAAAAGATCACAAATATAACCTAAACTTATCTGTACTGGTCTTCGCCGATATCACCTACGGCCTTCTGCACGTGGACTACTTCTATGCACCTTGGGACCCATAAACTCTCAGTGTATTGACGGGCAGCTATTTGGTTAGCTACTTAATCTCTCTCCAAGCAAAGCTGGCTCCAAACAACAATATCTCCAAATACAAATAATTCCAGGCCAAAATAGCTCCAGCCATAAAGTAGCTCCCATAAAAACTGGCTCCCGGTAAACTGGCTCCCGATAAAAATGGCTCCCCGAAAAAAACCCTAAAAGAGAACAAGCGCCAAGGATGCATTCTCTTACAGCAACTCCTCTTTCAGAGCACTCTCCACTCAAAGCGTATTTAAAAATAATAATGAGAGTATTTAAATATAATAATGAGAGTCATCTGGCCGAAATGCGAAGGTCATAATAAAACCAATATCATATCACCCTACAGGTGAAAGGCATAAAATACTGTATAACTACTGTTTGCTCTTTTAGGAGTTCAGACTCCCAGGCAAGAACAAAGCTTGTCCATTTATGTTATTAATAGTATACACTGATAAAATAAATCCCCCTGTACAGAAAAGAAATTAGTATGTAAAAAATTTAAGATATGTATATTTATTTACCTAACTACGTAGGTTTTTTTCGATGGTAATGACGAATTTGAGAGAAAACGCTCTCTTCTACAGGCATTCCTCGAGGAAGGAAACGGCGTACTTTGTTCCAGAATCCACTGCACGTGGCAAGTTACTAACCAAAATCTTGACTTTAGGCAAAAACCAACCAATCCACAGTCAAGCCATAAACTACAGCAACCTAGCAACTATTCCACTTTATACCCGAAATTAGTATAATCTCCCTTAGGGTGAATTAAAAATTTTTAAACTTTTTATCAGGCAACGCACTACCTCCTTTGAGGATTTTCTGGAGAAAGAGAACGAAATCTGGTCAAAATCGACTTAGGTAGTCGTGAAATTCAGTGTTAAAAAGCTAGCAAAAACTCGGCCCACAGGCCCGCTTTACACTGTTCTGTATCCAACGTAAAAATGCACCAGCCGGTTGTCGCCAAATTTACTAGCATCGGCAATATGCAATGAAACGTACCTAAGGCTGTACGATATTATGCATTGCTGGTAGAACAACGAAATCCAACGATAAATCCATCATTGACAATGATCAAACAACCAACAACCAAATCGTTCCGAACTGCGGCCATTTAAAACTCCTAACACCGAGTCTGTTCGACGCATAAATATGTGATCAATCGGAATCGGACCTAAACGTACCTTAAGCAGACCCGTTTTTAATTTGGTGAAACCCTCGCGACACGATTCGAGCGACGTTGCCAAGTTAGGGAATATACGCAATTGCTAAAACATCCTGACTGCGTATAATTAAAGCGAAAGCGAAAAACAGTCGTTTAACAACGAAACAAGGGTAGCATATCAATTAATTATGTATTTTCCTGTTGGCGTAAATCGTAACCACGTCAAAAATCGCGAGCGAATATAGCATCTGACAACGTTCCAAGAATATCCCTTCCATTTAATACACTTGTCCATTGGCAACCAACCATTCTTTTAAGGTATATTACCGCCGAAAAGGAAATTATTCGTAAGGTAAGAGATTTAATTGAACGTTTCCGAAGTCCACTGCTATATACTTAAATGTTTTCTTAAGAGCGATGTAGAATACCGTACGATCTATTGACTGATTATATGTTAAGCCAGTGATATCAAACAGAGAAAAATCAAATGTATAGTCAGCTAGACAGGCTAGCATAAAAGACGCAGGATTAAGGGTGGAATCACTTACATTATTTGACCTCTATCTGTTACATGTTTTTCCTCCTAAATTGACATGTAACAGCTTCTATATACAACGTACTTCAACTTCTTGCACATAAGAATAACTAAAGTTGGAGTGAATTGGGAATATGCAGTAATATGCAAAAATAACTTCTGTTAGTAGAACAATGGCGTCGAGGCTTTATTTTACTTTGCAGAGTAACTTGCACTGGAAAACATCACTCTGCATGAGTGTCTAAGAGAAAACTTCAATTTACGAAGAGAGCATGACAGGGATTTTGTAGAAATGGGGTTTTAATACACGCAACAAAATGGATTATAAAACACGCTATGCTGGGAACGCATAGGCTACACTCCGTGAAATGGAAATAACACTTATGGGAAACTTTATATTATAATAAAGCCGAGATAATATTAATCGATTGCCAAAACCGCCGTTTACTTTTCGGCTTTTGAGAGAGAGTGACTGTGAACAAGTGAGTTTACTTACATGGCCGAGTGCCACAGGGAACGCTTACTGTAGCGACTTACTTGTGAGAGAATCAGGGACAAGTCTTCCATGATCGAGTGCCACAGGGAGCGGTGACTATCGCGACTTACTTGTGAGAGAATTAGGGAACAAGTCTTTCATGGCCGAGTGCCACGAGGAGCGCGGACTATCGCGACTACTTGGGAGAGAGTCGGGAACAAGTCTCTTCAACAAGGTGAGAATGCGTTCTTATTCCATTGGCGCGTGAACTTATCCCCACTACTGAAATACCCCTTCCGTAAAGAGCAAATAATGTAAATATAGAGAAGTTATACAAAAACTTAACAACATCGGTTGCCTAAATAAAAATTATGAATTTTAACACACACCTGGTCGAAATCTGCTGACTAGTTTTTATAAAATTTGATTATTATAGATCGGAATTTTAGGGACGCTAAATTGACTGTTTCCGGTAGTCACTGTAGGAAGCACTGTGATTGACTGGATGCGTTCTGCTTGTAGCTGACCCTGACTTGTGTTTCGAAATACGTGGATTGTATTATTCGAAGCCGTTCTGCTTTTAGCTATCTAGCTAAACTTATGCAGATGGATAAACGTTGTGACAACAGATGGCGCAAAACGTGTCGCCGAGAGTTTTTAAGCGGCATTCTTGGAATGCGATACACGGTGGCGTGGAATATTAGTATAATACGAATTAAATCGCTAGATTTAAAAAACATGTTCAAATGGTTTTTGAACAATTCGTTAAGTCAAAATAAATAGCTACATTAAAAATAGTAGTATGGGTAAGCAACAGGTACTATAAGGTACTTATGTTAGAAATCTTGTATACCCAACTGAGCCTTTTAAAACAAGGCTATTAAAGTTCCTAAAATATTAGAAGAAAATTATGTGACAACGCTGCACTAAATTTTTCTGGTATACTCTTATGTAAGCTTTTGCATACAACTTTTTTAATTTCTTATAGTTTAACCGTTACCAATGGCAAATAAATAAATTTGCTTTAAATTATCATCAACGTTGCCAGGCTAATCGATGTAAATAAATATTATCCTACTTAAATTTGTTTATAATCAAACAAAAAAGCAAGCAGTACTAACCGAGACTAACCACATACCAACGCAATAATTATAATTTAACAAGTCGGTACATTGGATGATAAGTTGAAGTTGGACAACTTGACAACAGTGTAATGTAGATAATTCGGTAATAAACAGAAGAAAGGTCGTTATGGCTGTATTCAGTTATTAATATAATAGACTACATTTTGGTAATTGTATGGATGTGTTCAATAGAAGATATAGTCTATTTGGAATTCTAGTTCAAAATTAAAAAAAATAAATCATGCTTTTTGTGTGGAAATAATAAGTAATTGTACAAAATTTTCTAGTTACCTCCAAAAATTGGGTGTTATTATCTAATTTATCTGGAATGATATTTAATTAATAAAAATAAATTTATCCTAACCAAATTTAAGAAATAAATCCTTGCACAAACAAGATTTATACCTTAAATACATGTAAATATTTTAAAGCATCGTAAGTATATTAACCTTCATATTTTAGTGCTTAATTTCTTACAATGAGCTTATTCCCTTAAAATCCAAACTAACCTAAATATAAAATATAAAACTATCGCATTAAAGCAAATGATATCCAATTTTGATTTTCTTTTTGTGTGAATAATTTTAAAAATAATAAACAGAAATCTCGTTAATCATGAATATTCATCGCGTCATATTACGTTTTAAATACAATAAGAAGAAGTAAAAGTCATCCGAGAGGAAGGTAACAATATTTATAACAATATCATCTGTTGCAAAATCAACACCTTGAAATAATTTAACACATATACGAGTACATAATAATAGCTCAGAATAGTTTACAATGTGTTACATTATTTAAACATTAAATGAAAATCTATATTTTCTTGATTCTTGTTGTTTTATATCGTAAATCGATGAGAGATGCTCTCTCATCGATCTATTTTTTGCAGTTTTTTAGACTTGATAACTAAAAGAAATTTTGGGCAAAAATTTCGTTCTAGTGTTGTTTCTATCAAATTTTTTCTCTATTTGTCCGTGTGAATGCATTTTAAACTGGAGACTTTTAAACTGTAAAAAAATAAAAACAAAACCCAAATGGAATTTATTTAATTGTTCTCTTTGTCGAAGTCATATCAGTGGCGTCGCGAATTCTTCTTTTAGAGTGGGATTTATCGTGGCATCATGAAATTTCTTTAGGGCCAATATGTTGATTATTTTGAATAGTTCACTAAAGAGATATATGATATCGTGAGAAACAGCCGTGAGCCTTGCAAGTCACATATTAGCGTATTATTAAAAATACTTTGTCAGCATTAGCAACAGGCAGCAGTGAAAGATATAATTTAAATTTTAAAACGATTTAACATTATTTATTGAATACCATTTCCTAAATATTCAACAGACACCAATAATGTTTAAGATATTGATTAATAGCAAAAGCTAAATAATTAGAACATTGATTTTTTTGATTAAATTCAATTCACAAGATCTATTTCCTCAATACATCAAAGGAGCTTCAAGCAGTGGAAATACCGTTTTCATGAGTAAATAAACTGAAATGTTTTAATAAAGCTTTACTCCCTGTGAAATTCTATTGCCTCGAATTTCCCGTTTTATAGGAATGACTTTAAAATGAGAGCAAATTAATGTGAGTGCATCTTTCAAATTCGGATTTCCTATAATAAAATGTTGCTTTTATCTCTTTCCTGATAGTTTATCCGTTGTGATAAGGAAAACCGTTGGAGTTAAGTGTGTTTCATCCAGAATAATTTAGTAATATACCGGGTGTCGATGAATATAGGTTACACGACGTCATTCCATTACATTTCAGTATCAAATTCAGGCTACTCAGCGTTACAATTTAACTCTTAATTTCACTTCATTATTTTAAATAAAACCTGGTATATTTTGTGCTTCCGGAACTAAAGTATATTCTTTAGTTCCTCCAAGCAGGGGCTAAAAAGGTTCATTTAGTCCCAAGGAATTAAAGCACATGCTCGTAACACATAATTAAACGAGTTTAAATTTAACAAATTTTATTCACTAATTTATATTCAGATGGATGTTTACATTTGCACAATTTACAATATTAAATAGCCGATTTGTTTCATCGCTAGTATGCTGTATGAACTACATGCGATAGCTCCAGGACTTGTTTAAGAGCTTGTCTGGAAGTGTTTCCTGAAGGTCCAGCAATTTGGAATACTTTTACTTCGCCATGCCCAAAAATTTCATCGGTAATAGTTTTTCTAATATTTATGGAATTTTCAATGTACCCCTTGGCGACAGCTGCTAATTTCCATTATCAATGCCTTTTTAAAAGATCCACAGATGCACCAGAGTCAGCTAATAAAGTCGCAGATGTTCGACGAAAACAGTGTCCAGTATTGCTAGTTTTTTGGGTAGTTTTCCAATATAATCTTCCCGATTGGCTGCGTAGGACATTGATTGTTTTGATAAGGAATGAAATATTTCAAATGAAGGGTTTATATTCTTCGTTTCTTCTTTTCAACATGGCAATTAGCTTGTGGAATTTGCTGATATCGATATTATTTTTAATGTTGAGCATAGTCTTCGACATGGAATAATGGGCTCAAAGCGTTAAAGGAGAGAAAGTCCTGGACACTGAAAAACACGGCAGCTTCGTTAAAATTTTCCCCTTTTCGTTCACATCACCATCTTACAAATACGTCAATTTGCGCTTCATATATTTTCATTGATTTTTTTGGCAAAATATCTTCTATCGCCTTTTCAGCTGCTTTTTTCAAATCAAAGGTTTCCATTTCGACTGTCATTACAAAATTAATGATACTGACAACTTTTTTAATTATACTGCAAGTCTTTCAAAGTAGTAAAATATTCAATGGTCCCTGCATTAAATGTGACAATATCAGGTGTTTTTAAATTTATACCTACATATTACCTAAGTTTAGTAATACCAAAAATTCAAATTCGTATCTTCAGAAGTAATGTAATGAGAGTGTGTACCCTAAGTTCATTGTCACTAGGGTATAAATAGCATTTGGTTTTATCATTGCTCATTAGGAAAATAGTCGATTTGATTTAATTAATATTTACACACTAATCTACTTTTAGATTTTAGTTATCATTAATTAAATCGATACTTGAAATGAAACGGATTTGTATGATTGAATCAGCATTGCTTCCGGCCTTTCTGTTGCGCTAGCAAATTCTTTTACAGACCTTAAAACTTTTGATCATAGTCAAGATGAACTATTTCAAGGACACTAGTGTGGTCGAACGGAAGATCACTAAACGACTGATTTAAGTTTACAACATGAACTATGGGAAACACTATCGACGACAGAAATTATGTTTGAAGGAGCAGAGATTAATTTTGAACAATAGACGTAAATATCTCTACAAATACTACCATTTTCAACGAAACAAATAATAGTTGTGTCTCAGAATTAGCTGCTGAAAATCCAAACTAACCCAAACTATCCGTGGTCTGAAATAACCATACCTCGTGCTTGTTCTGAAAGCATGGGCACTAAAAAGCTAAATTGTTGGGTTGCATGAAAGATACCACCAGAGCATCCAATTTGGATTTATTAATAAAACCAGATACACCCTTAAATTATCTTTTCAAATTTCTGGCAGTGTTAATTATTTGCCAACAGAGCTCAAATCGACAATTTCAGAAAAGTCTTCAAGAACCTTGAACGAAAACATAATTATCATTTTAGATGTACAGGTTATAAGCCCTACAAAGCAACATGGAATTGTCAGAATATAAATTGCTCATGAAATATTTCGATGCGCAGATATTAGTTTACGTCAAAAATGAGATAACCGTTTCTTTAGATTTACCGAGTATAAAACCTTAAGAACATAAGCTTGATTTGTCCAAATATATTGCGTCAATTACCTGTTATGAAGAATTAGTCAACACCAAAAATGAAGCAGACGTCAAATGCGGCAAGAATATATCAAGAGAGGATGTGGGAGAAAAGTTAAAATTAAAACTGAATAACTGGAGAGAAAGAAAAAACTGGAGGCTGAAAAAGAACAATAAAAAAGCTAAGAAAAACTTGCTGTAAAAGCACCAAACTCTTCTGTCGAAATTGAATGTGATTCAACTAATAAGTATATATCTTCAAGTCATATAAGAAAATTCGATGTAGTAATACCAAAGACAATACTACTAGAAGTATTGTCTTTGGTAATACCAAGTATTTGATTCCGCCATGAGCAAAATATAAGAACAAGATAGTAAGATGAAAAGAACGTAATAGTGACCACAGAAATACTTAAGTTCAACAACTCCAGACGTATCTTGTTCATGAAAAAATATTTTTTAATGTTAAAAAATCTTATTGTTTTAAACATATTATTCTTCTAAGGTTACAGTTATAATAGTAAAATAGGGGTACAATATATGTATAATTATGGACTCCAAGAACTATTGTTGTCACGTATTTGACGATTCTTATAGCTGCAAAAAGTATATATATTTTGAATTAAATATTCAATTATATTATTTCTTTACTTTTTTGGATGTATATGTACGCTCATGATGTTCACTCATAAATCCACCAGTTTCTAATTGACTTATTTGTGTCTTGATTTCCCCTGATCAATGCCCTCAATACTTTGTTTAGATTACTGCCATTTTGACATACAATGAATGCCAGATTTTGTGAACAAGGGTACACACTCTACCGCAAATTAGTTCGTATATGCCGCAACCCTTCAAGCAAAACTCCAATCCGGTATTTGTCACCCCAACCGATCCATTATGTAATAAATCTTGCATTTGTTTTAAGGTTGATAATTATTTATGGTGTCAAGGGTTTGAAGCCGATGCCATTATTCATGATGTTCTGCAATAAATATCTGGTTCCCCTGCAATCTTTGTGTTTTAGATATCTATCTATTTTATGTATGAAAATTCATTAAAGTAAGTTTCGCAGAATTTTATTGTATTGTTACGCTCTCTATGGCCTAGGAACTAGGGTTCGAATAGACATTATTGCCTGAGCATGGATTCTAAATCCCGAGGAGCGAGCCACGGCACATACACGATGTCCTATATAAGAATGCACGCTATAGGGATCTCGCAAATTAGAAGAGATACAAAGATGATTAAATTAGAGAAAAGTTGCGCCTTGCTAAATCCTTCAACGTCATGTTTCCAAATCTAAAAAAATCCGATTATTTCCGAAGATATTTTGGAAAAGACGAATTTTCCCGAGTTCGTTTTTATTTTTTTCTGACTTTATTTGAAAAGATCTGACAATGCAAATTTCACATTCCCATTGCTACTTTTCCTGATCTTCAAGCTGATGTTATTAGATTTTCAATCTAACGTTTCGTTTCTTAGCAACCATTATCAACTTTGTTTTTTCAAATAGTCGAAAAAATTTGCTTTGTTCCTAAAAAACTCTAATTTCAATCCTAAATCCAACGATTTATCGCTTGTTACATTTATCCGACGTTTTCGAATGAAAAAACCATCATCAATGTTATTTGTTGATGATTACGGAGGAACGAAACGTGGGATCAAAAATCTAATTACGTCATTAGGAAGAGGACAAAAATTGCCATAGGAACGTGAATTTTATTGTGATCTATTCTCTTTATTAAAACCTGAAAAAAATTAATTATGTTTTAAATTTCAAGAATTCGTAGATTGCAATTGATTTTTGTTCAGGCTTTAATAATCAAAATTGATCAAAATAAAATTCACATTCTTATGCCATTTTGCCTCCTCTACATGATGACGTAATTAGATTTTTGATCCGACGTTTCGTTCCTTCGAAATCATCATCAAATAGTATTGATGATGGTTTTTTTATTCGAAACGTCGGACAAATGTAAAGAGCGATATGTTGTTGGATTTAGGATTAAAATTAGAGGATTTTAGGATTAAAAGAAATTTTTTCGATTATTTAAAAAAACAAAGTTGATGATGGTTGCTAAGAAACGAAACGTCAGATTGAAAATGTAATAACATCAACTTGAAGAGCAGGAAAAGTGGCAATGGCAATGTGAAATTTGCATTGTCATATCTTTTCAATAAAGTCAGCAAAAAAATAAAAACGAAATCGAGAAAATTCGGGTTTTCTCAAATATCTTCGGAAGTAATCGGATTTTTTTAGATTTCGAAACATGACTTTGTAGGGTTCAGCAAGGCACACCTTTTCTCTAATTTAATCATCTTTGTAGCTCTTCTGGTTTGCATTCTTTGCATTCTTATATGGGACACCGTGTATAACAACCAGCAATATTACTCCACCTGCCAGGCGAAAAATTAAATTTGACCTTGCTAATGTCAGTTGGGTAGGAAAAGTCAGGGCTGGATTTGAATTATATATAAGTATGATTTTCCTTTAACAGAGCCGTAATTTAAAATGTCAAATATCAATGGCTTATGAAATATATGTATACCTTGTTGTATGAGCAGGAAATCTAAAGAAATTCTTCTTGGAAGAATATCTCTGGTTTGTACAAGTTCTTATTGCTTAAACAACATGACTTTCTGCATTACACAATGTCATAAACAACGTTCGTCTCTCACAATGTCAATTATTTGACAAATACACGCCTATGGTTTCGATTTAACTCCAATAGCAATAAAATAAAAAAGTCGTAAAAATACCACGCCGCTGGCGGCAGTTTGACGAATTTCCTACCAAGAAATATCTTGCGCGCGAACTTGCGCAGATGCGGAAAAAGAAGATGTGATATTGCTGGTTGTTATATGTGCCGTGACCGAGCGTAGCCATGAGGAATTTAAGACGCGAAGGCAATAATATAGTTCTCTTAAAATACAATTTTATTCACTACTAACATATCTGCAAAATATTTGTGTAATTATTAAAGCAATAAGCAAGTTTGTTTTTACATTTTCCTTGCGTTATTTGAATAGATATCATAAAGTTATATACACCCTTTAAAGCTACTTTATCTGTTTTTCAAAATCGACATTACATTCTTTAGCCATCATTTTCTTCATTTTGTTTTGTGAATGTCTTTTATGATTGGTCTATGTTGTTGTTGTGTTGCTATTGTTATGTGCTATTAAAGATCTGTTACGCTTTTTCATATCTTCTAAATTTTATTGGTTACCTTCACTTCAGCTTAGAAGGAACTTAGAGTGAATAGAATGAAATTAATTATAATTAAGGAAATTTCCAACTACCGATACGTAGGCCAGAGCGAGTTGTCACTGAAGCGTACAAATTTGGGGCTAGCTCAATTATCGGAGAGTAGGGGTGGGGTTATTTATTTAAGGCGCCCCCAACTTGATAGACGGCACAAGTCGGAAAATCCCCAAGTTGAAATATGGAACTATTTCTGGCTTAGACTTCGCAACAAAATAAATCATGAATTATATATCAGCCGTGAATGACAGACATTTATCAATGATTATAATAAAAAATAAACTATCATGAACCCAGAAATTAATAATAAATAATAAGAATCAAGAGAAATCCGTAAATCAAAATGATTCAATTATTGAGTCCAATTAATACAAATCAAGGATATTTACTTCTTTCTTCCCGTTTTGGGACACAAATACGAAAGATAATGTATTAATTTAATAAAATAGGTATGTAGATACATAGAAAGTCAATTTATTACCACAAAAGAAAATTGTAGTTGGTTATAATGCGGAGAAAAATTACAGAAACTTGTGTTACCTTTGGTACCCTATGCCGTTTCGAGGCCTGACGATAACGACTATGAAAAAAAAGGTAATTGACTTTACTTAGTTTCTTATGAAAATAATCAAATAATTTACCTAAGCAAATGCTCATGCTCATAATATTTACTTTACCGAAAATTTTAACGTATCTTAAAGAAAACGTATTATGCAATAAAAACTAACGTTATAAGAGATATAAATATATAACTTGCACTCTTATCAATGAAAAATGTAAGTAACACAAGTAAATAATCACTCCACAAATGGATTACTAGAGACACCAAATCATGATTTGATCACACAAAAGCCGTAATACTAACTATCTTTATATAGGTATCAGTTACAATACGTTAGTAACAGCCGCGAATTAGAAATGAATAGCAGGACTAAGCGTTATTGAAACAATCCATCAATTTTATTATAGATCCTAAATATGTTTTCAAATTAAATGTAAGTACTCTAAAGTTAAGCTTCAAGTGGAATAAAGCTAACTAACGGGGTGAAGCTCAATTTTATTCGCGACCAAAAAAAGGCAAAAGTTCGTGAAAGAGAAAAAGGACTATTAAAGAACAACGCTAAGTCTACTAGGCCGTGATATTAATAGTAGTACCCTAACTCACAGGTATTTAAAGTAAACAACCGGGGAAATATAAAAATAGTATATTGTTACGGTTATTGAAACGGTCAATTAAAAGCTTAAAGTTCAATCCAAAATCCGGTTCTAGGTTAAACGAAATTAACTAGGTTTTGAGAGTTTATCCAAAATAATCCTGTCTTAGGCTGCACAAAATTGCTCGTTAATTCAAGGTCCAATTAAAATAAAAAAAATTTGACCTAAGGTAAGTAAAGAAGAAGAATACAGAAGGAAGAGCCTCCCTCGATAGACGACGAACTCTACAGGTGAGATGCTACAGGTAAGACGCTACAAGTAGGACGCTATACGTAGTCTGAGATAACCGAGTCCAGAGACCAGCAGAAAAGCTTGACTAGTTAGGCGTAGCCAAAAAGAAAAAGGAAAACCCGTCAGCAGAACCCCGCGGAACACCAATATATACAAGGTTCCGCATATAACTTATAACCGAAGAACATTCACACTGAGAGCAATTAAAATAAAATATCAAAGAAAAATCAGAGATTAAAAAACAATCAATCTTTTACCTTTGAAAGGGTCTCTTATTTGCTTAACTCTGGAATCGCTGTGCTGCCTCAAGAAGGCTCCTGTAAGGAAAATTAAAAACGGAATTAGAGTCCTAAAAATTGGCGTCACTTAAAGAGAGAGAGAGAGAAAAAAACAAATTAACTCACCTTACAAAAAACAGTACTCAATCACATTAAGGAATGAGTTTCAGGCACCAAATAACTAACTAACTAAAGACATGATACCGGTAAGGCCTGAAACTTAAAACGAGCCGGGTGGAAAATCCCACAAAGGAAGAATTAACATAAACATTTCCACCGCGATACCAAACTGCTGTGACAGATGATTCACCGGCGTAGAGTGAGTTTCGCGAAATTTCAGGGAACCAACCTGATGGCAACAAAAGAAGACTTCCTTTAAAATCACCACTTCGAGAATTTTAACTAACCGATCATGTGACAATCGATTCTAAATTTCAGGGAGAGGATATCTGCAATTCACTCCCGATCGCCATTTCACCTGTCATGCGACAAAGGGCGTCACACTTATTTATATAACTTCATCCGGATCGATAATTAATAAACCATTTTATCAATAAGAAAATCTTTAAATTAAATATTAAATCTTGACATTCCGGCGACTGAATAAAAAATGAAAATTTGGCCCGTTACAATCAATCAATTTGGTTAATACTTTTTCGACAAATATACAAAAATATAAAGATCAGAGTCGTAATTTTTGATGACATAATATTCACCATGAAAAACGCAAAAATTATCAGGTGTGATGTCTCTTTCGACAAAAGAAGTAAAAATACAGATCCGTATTCGAGAAAATAAACATTTAGATGGTGACCAAGAATAAAACGTTGAATACCGTCCTGTAGAATAGGAAAACTAACCTTAATAAACTAAAAATAACTATGATTTTACTTCAAATAGGGCAAAAAATACAATATTACATTTCTTCGGCTTATCCACGAAGCTACTTGGTATTTCTTCACTTTTAAATGGCATTTGATTGAGCACCAAATTACGCAACTTGACTAAAATTTAAACTTTTTTTTTATTTGTTGTTATAATTTTTGAGATCCCAAATGGACACCCACGAATTTGGGATTTTTTTTAACTTTGTTCATTCTCAGCGTCTTCTAATTTGGGGTAAAAGTAATCAAGTAAAATTGGATGAAATAATTGTTGTAGATACAACTAATAAACTTGTCGCTTCTCATGCCCAATCAAGAGTGAGCGACAGTCTGACATTGTCCAGTAATTATTTAGGATTAATAACGCCACTTCCCGGTAGCCAATTGTTAAGACGATACTATTTATACCATTTGTACTTTTAAATATTTTGTGTTTAATAAGTTAATTTGATTTTTTTTGACGATATACTAAAGGTGAACAAAATTATTGATCATTTGTTTCTGATGCTTCTAAAGCCTCGCTTTCCTCGGATGAGCGACGGAGACGGAACGCGTGTCGCGGACGTTGCCGCCACTAAGATATATAACATGTGCTTCCCTACGCAGCGGTGGCGCAACGGTGACGGAGCGTAGTTTTCTTGACGCCAGCGGTATCACGCCACTAGTCGGTCGGCAGGCAACTTCGACGGAACAACGGAAGACGACGGAATATTATTGTAATTAAAATGTCCAGTTTTACCGAAGCACAAAGCGAGTTGTTAATTGATTTAGTGAGGCAGTATCCGGTGTTGTATAATTTAAATCACAAAAATTATTTTAACAACACAATTAAGGAAAATGCTTGGAAGGCAATTAGCGAAGCCTTACAAAAACCTGGTAAGTAGAAAGTAATTTATGGCCAGTTGCAGATAAAACGCCACTATTTTTTGAACTTTTTGGATATGCTGTATGTAAAAACCCCCAAATAAAAATATGGGTAAGAACATGGTGGCTCGTTTGGTTTGGATACAGGTGCAATAGGTATTTTGAGTAATATTGTTTACCTAATATAGGTAAATACCAGGTATAGATGAAATAATTTTACACCATTTTGAAGTGAATACTTCTTTGGCCGCATGAGACTGATTTTTCACTCGGACTTCTAGAGGACTCCTAGCCGTTTTACACTATACCTATCAGATTTTCTATTATATATTCGAAGTGTATTTGGATCCATAGGTTAATGTTATTAAGGTCATTTCGGTAAAGAAGTATTCTCTTCTAACACGTATACTGTGTCACACGCGACTTTTTTATGTATTAAATATTATTATTAAACATTTTCAACACCTAACCAGAACTTACCTGGTTCCGTTAGATCTTAGACATCATGGCTCATTAGACTATGAAACAAGAACAGCTTTTTGTCCAATATGCCACAAACACTCTTCTTACTTAATAACCGCCTGCTATAAATCCATATTTAAATACCATGAAAAGGACTGAAAAAGGAAGCGGCGGTGTTATCAATCGTCAAATGGCAGGAAAAGCCGGTACATTTTTTAAAAACAGTACTTTTGTTTATTCGTTTACTTATATGTTTTGTTGATAACTAACTATTATTCTAAGTGATGGAAACAACATATCCGTAAAGCTCAAAAATCGTTGGTGTGCTTTGTCCTTTGTATAACCTAGCATGTTTTTCTAATTTACAGTTGGTGAATGCAAAACTAGATGGAAAACCATCAGAGATTCATACAGGAAGCTAACCAAAAAACTGGGAACTGGATCGGCAGCAATTATAATAACTTATAATCCCTTTCTTTTTTGCGGATCAAAAACTAATATAGTTATTATGCTTGAAACACAATTTCCAATGCCTGAAACACAATCATCAGTGGCTGAAACACAACAGTCAGTGTCTGAAACACAATCAGCAGTGCTTGAAACACAATGACCAGTGCCTGAAACACAATCACCAGTGCCTGAAATACAGCCCCCAGTACTCCAGTATAAATTTATCCAGAATACTACCCAAGACGTGACAGAACTTACTGACAATTTTAACGTAAGTAACGAAAATGTAAATGTACAAATCATGGATTCTGCAGCAGATGTCGAAACTTATTCACAGTGCAGTAGCGCAAGCCAATTAGGAACGAAACGAAAAAGAAATTAGATGCTAGCGGAGGAAATAAAGAAAAGTCGCATTCAAAGAGAAGTGCTTGTGAATTGTGGAAAAGCACGTGAACCCATCGACATATTTTTTGAAGGTGTTAATAATCGAAACAAAGTTAGCAGTTACCAAACTTATTTGTGAAATTGAGCTCCGTGCATTAGCTTTACAAAGAAGCGCAATAACTGAGGATAAGCGAGGAAGGCTATCATTATACACAGTTAAAAAATATCTAATAAAGGTGTTATTATATCACAATAATTCAAACATGTTTTTCCTAAAATAAATCATGATATTAATAATTATAAAATTTAATTTGTTTTTGACACATGATTCAATTGCCAACTCAGTCTTCATTGTGCGCTGCAAAAATAAGTCTTGAAAGTATTGCGTATATGAAATGCCTCAAATGCAGAATTTCCGCCCATTCGTTCAAAAGCAAGCATGTTTTCAATTGGTAGGGCAGGTATGGTATCCGTTCTTGCCGCAATAAATTGTGAATAATACATGCAGCAGTTACTAGATTATCTGCAGTATCAGAAGAAATTGAAACGGATGTAAAAAATACCCTAAAATATTGGCATAAAATGCCAAAGGCATTTTTACTTGTTCTTCTGGCACGACTATGACGGTAGTTGTAAATTGCTCTTTCTGTATCCCTATTTGATTGTTCTTTGGGATAAGGTAGCATCATATGTGAGGATAATTTAAACGCCTCATCGCCAACTATAACATGCGGCAAAGGAATCCCCTGTTGTGTAATTTTTTGGGGAGAGGAAATGGGAAAATTCCTGATTTTATCCATTTCCCCATATTAGATTTAGCAAAAAGGCCAGCATCCCCTTCTTTACCGTAACCTCCAACATCGATAGCCAAAAAATGGTAATCAGCGTCTACTAAAGCTAGCAAAACTATAGAAAAATATCCTTTATAATTAAAATTTAATGAGTCTGTTTTACCAGGACAAGTTATTCTGATGTGTTTTCCATCCACGGAAGCAACACAATTTGTGAAATTCCATTTTTTACGGTATTTCGCCGCACTATTTCGTAGTACAGCTTCTGTAAGTTGGGCAATAACAACCTGTAAAAGACGCTTAGATATAGCTTCCAATACATTCTTTACAATGTGACTAATCCAACTATTGGAAATTTAAAATCCAAATGCCAATGAGCGAAAGCTTTCCCCGGTGGCCATGAAGTAGAAAGTATTTTGTGCCGTTTTTAACGTGAATTAAAATTAAAAGCCAACCTTACCTTAGCGCTAAACATAGTTTCTCTTCGGCAAAAATCTGATTTTTAACACAATTGTATGGCAGTGCTAAAATATCGTCCTTTATATAGGATAAGAAATGATGAAAAAGTTTTCTAGATACTCGAAAGAATTCTCGAAATTTGTCTTCGTCTTCACACAAATATTTCTTAATAAGCACTTTATAATATCGGTCTTCCGTGCGTTTTTTAAACATTTCGTGTTCACTTTCTCGCTTTGATGGATTAACATTTCAGCAATGAAAAGCTCTTCATCAATCTCGTCTAGTAAAATACAAAACAGCAAATCTTCGGAATCCATTTTCACACACGTAATAAACTGAACCGCCCACGTTGCGTTGTCGTTGAGGAAAGCACTAGGTGACTAGCGAGATAGCGGCGGGTAGTGCGATTATTCCGTCACGCTTACGTTCCGTCTCCGTCCCGCATCCGAGGAAAGCAAGCCTTAAGCATTTTGTTCAGATTTATATCGGAATCATTTAGATCCTTTTTTACTAATGGCTCTTCTACTGATATTATATATATATATACACGATAGTTAATAATAATCGGTTAAATGGCTGTTCTATTAAAGAGACAGCAATCTTCAATTTTATCATGTCCATTAAACATAATTTAATTTGTTTTGATAGCTGTATGCGCAATATTAGAGTCAATGAAGTTTAAACGGCTGCTTCGTGAGTATTGGACTATTTACCTACCATTACTTTTCAAATGCTCCTTATTTTAAAATAAGTGAATAAACGTTGTGTAGACATATTTATTTATTTTTCGTTTGGTATAAATTTTATCAGAAAGTTTACTACGTGTTATTGGCAGGGAGAGATGATGCGATCGGATAATTTTTAGCATCACGCTTTAATATTGTCGAACTTTAAACCAATAGCAATTCAGATATTATGCCTCATGTAAACAGTGTACGTCATTGTATTAGCATTTTGGAAACTATTAGAGACAGAAAAAACTAACTCTTGCTAAGTTTCGAACATTTGGGAAAAAATAAGAGTAAGAGTCTGGTTAGTTTGGGTTATTTTGGTACTTTATTATTGTACTATAATAGCTGTACTTTATTATGTCGATCATTAAATTAAAATCCTTACTTAGTAACTCTACTAAACTTGTGCAAATTTAGATATTTTAAGTTTTATTGAAAGTCTGGTGTTTCAACACTTTTGAGGCATCAATTGGTCAAAAAATCGGCATTCATTAGCGAAAAATGGATATGCAAAAATTGCATTTACTGAAAAATTATATATTTTCATTTTTATGACTAAACCTACTAATTACTAATTTGATTTGCTCCAAACAAGGTAAAAATCTAATATGGCGGCCATAAGAAAAATTTATTAAAAAATTAAAATTATTTATTAATGATTTCAGATAACCGAGACGTTGTAAGTGGAATTTGCCTAGATGTATTCCTAGTAAAAAGTTGCTCTTGAAATAGTCTAAGGGACTTAAAAAAAATTCTTACGGACAAAAAAGTACAGGAGTTTTCCTAAAATAAAATATTAACATTTATTCAGATTATCTCAAGAACCTAAACGGCAAGTGCAACCATAAAGTACTAATAAAATTGCCAAATCTTTCCCCTATTAATTATTCTTCTATCTCGTAGAGTTTCTAGTGCTGTTTGTGCTCGTTGAATTTCGATAAAACATTTAATGCGAACATTGTAGGGTACCTAGAAGATGTGTATTATTATTGAATTATCTCTTATGGTTCAAAAAAACCGAACAACAGATAGATTTTTTAAAAATAGTCTATGTATGCTTGTACTGTGAATTCCATGGAATTAAGTATCAAAGTTTAATATAGAAATTCAACGACCACAAGCAGCACTAGAAACTCTACGAGATAGAAGAATAATTAATAGGAGAAAGTTTTGGCAATTTTATTAGTACTTTATGGTTGCACTTGCTGTTTAGGCTCTTGAGATAATCTGAAGAAATGTTAATATTTTATTTTAGGAAAACTCCTCTACTTTTTGCCCATAAGAATGCTATTATATACCTAAACAATTATTATAACACGTTGACTCCCTCTAATCTAAACAGTTTTAGTTAAACCAAAATTACTCTTAAATTCACAAATTTTCTATGTTGCAGCTAGATCCGGATAAGCCAGGAATTGATGCCACAAGTGGTTATTAAAAATGAAGCGACTAATATGAACATTGTTTCCTTCTTAGCCTTGCCGTTTATATTCTATATAGTTCAAAATCTTGCTCTTTAAACGCTGATATTTTTAAAACATTTTAATTTATGTCTAGTTTAGTTAGAATATAGGTTTTCTCATAAAATACGCATAGTATGATTAGTTCGCCGTGGTTTTTTTAAGCAACATTGTGTGTTTCAATATAATTCTGAAACCTATATAACTTGGTGCGATACTACTTTTGCATTTCTAGTTTTATCTTAAATTTAACCACTATCGAAATATCGTGTATATATTATTATACACAAGTAACTAATACCTGCCCGACTTTGTGCGTCTCAAGAGCTAAGATCGCTTCATTCCATTACCTTGTACTGTGTGAAAAAAATAAAAAATTTTCAAGTATTTTGCGCTTTTTGAAATAAAAGATGCTTATTGAGAAAAAAATCCATTTTTGTTGAAATTTGAGTTTTGATAAATCCTTTCTTATCGAGGCTCTCTATGCCACCTCATGCTGGGCGGGTCGTAACTAGTGAGTGAATGAATCACCTAAATATTTTATATATTAGTCTAATATATATTGTGAACTAGTAAAATGCATAAACTGATAAGTAAATATCACCCTGTCCTAAGTCTGAACTTGAAATAATATGTCAATATTCAAGACAAATTACAAACAACGACAACGGTCAATGCAATCGATCATTGTAATCTCTCGTGCAATGATCAGCACATTTTATTATATAAATACGTGAGCGAACCATCAGTTCGGCAGACTTTGTTTCTCACCCAAACCAGTTCCCTATAAGTACACATGCACGTAGGATCCTAACCTGTAACTTTATTAATGTATTTCGTACCTAAACCCGAGTTTCGTAGAACACATGTGCGCAGACTCGGGCTCTATACCTAAAGTAGTAAGAGCCGAATCTACGATAAATTTGTCAAAATTCTGAGAAAGGTAGTTTTAAAGTAGAATCTGTCAAGTATAGTTAGAGTGCATAGTGTAAACTCTGAATGGAATTAGGTCAAAGCCAACCATAAATAAAACATAACACAGCTCTTACAAAAACTATATTATAAAACAGTGACCAAAGATCTATAAGCAATTCAAAAATATACCTCAATCGAATCGAAAGTAATCGAGTACAGTGTAAATTTTAACAAGTCTTTAACCAATAGACATTGTTATTGTTTTAAGCTGAAGTGACTTTTTATTGTCTCTTCTCACCTGACGTAGATCGATCCCGAATCTGAGCTATATAACCTGCACGCCATCCAAGGCATGGCATCACGAAAGCTGCAATAAAGCAATTAAGCTATACCGTCAATCTCGAGACCTACACTATTTGGTATACGTGAAAATATCTCAATTTATTATAAACACAAAATTATGTGTCTGAAATATTCATCGGCTTGAAATTCATAGACCATTATCCCCCTGATGCTGTTGTTCCAAAATGTCTAGGAG
The DNA here is from genome assembly GCA_016904865.1 of Pissodes strobi. Classification (NCBI taxonomy): domain Eukaryota; kingdom Metazoa; phylum Arthropoda; class Insecta; order Coleoptera; family Curculionidae; genus Pissodes; species Pissodes strobi. The sequence goes on from MU184232.1 coordinate 73,613, forward strand.
AAGTTCGATTAAAGCTGTTGGAAAATCAAGAACCTTTATTTATATCATTATTTAATATAAACCCTCTGCAAAGGTTGTAGTAAATTATGGCGTAGTAGTACTTTTTCGCGACCGACGTATATCCTAAACCAAACTTTTTTTCACGACATGTTAACCCACCCTTCAAACGAAGTTACGTATCGTTTTTCGAAGTAAAGAAGTTTCAACTGTTTGTCTCACCAAACATTTTGTCTTTAAATGCCACCTCCTCAGGTTTTGTAGAGCATTCCACTGCACATCAAATTGGGCCAGAAGGTTTCAACCTATCAGTAGCGCCTACAATTCACTGAATTACAAGTTATTATATCCTTCATTTGCCTACACATAGTGAATAAAACTGATCTTGTTTAGTCTCCGCCACTAGAAGCTTTTGACGCTTGGCCAAGTCCATAAAAGCTTAGGTTCATGCCAGAAAATCACCTTTCACTTCATTAACTTCAGAATGCACTTTAACAATAGAACTATGAAAAAAAAATCCCATATTTCTTTGAAAAGCTTAGTTGCAAACTTATGACGAACAGCTTCAAAGCGAACTACTGCTTTTAAGTTTGTCACACCGACAACTTCCGGTAAATTATTAGAAAGGTATAAATTCAATTTTATTACAACCTTGTTATAAAACGCTAGATTCCTTACAAATTTCACAAAGCTTTTGTGTAGCGCTTGTCTCATTTTATACTATACCTTATTAAAAATTAAACTTAGACCCTTAAGAAATGAGTCTTTGAAATTTAGGTTATGCAAACTTTGTTAAACTTTGTGTTATTTATGTAACGACCTATTGCGTGCAACTTATTCAAATATTCTGTAGGGAAGTTTCAATCTTTTGGATTTAATTAACAGATGAGATGTAATCGTCTGGTTCAGCTTTAGGGGTGTACAGAGTGTCCAATATTCGAGCCTTACCATTATGATCTAGGAATATGCCAATAGATGCAAACTCGGTTAAATTGCGGCAAAGTGGTGAAATTTAATGCCAAGGAGTCCGGTAAAAAAGTAAAAAAGAGCTGATTTCCGTTTGATTATTTAAAAAAAAATTCTAAGCATTACATTCTAAGTCCCACTTTTCGACGTTTCGCGCCTCCATTACCATCTTGTTTAAATTTTACTGTATTTTTTCAATAGGTTTTTATATGCCAACACTAATGCTATTCCACACCCTTAATTAGTGATGAGCAACGCAAGGCCAGGACTTGCATGGTCCTGGTCTTGTTCTTGCACATAGAGTCTTGGGTTTGGCCTTGCAAACTAATGTGCTATCTTGGTCTTAGTCTTGGTCTTGTAGCAAGAGTCTTGCAAGTCTCGTTTTTAAACACGGCGTAAAATAAAAAAAAGATAAACAAGACAAAACAATAAAATAATCTCAGACTGTTACGAATTTGATTTCCGTATGTTCCACTCTTACCATCGGGTAACTAAAAATTTGAAATTGTTGAAAACAACAAATCTATTAAGAGAACATTTACCAATACCACACCAATTATCTACTAATTAAAAATCGAAATAATTATTGATGCGTACCCTTTCATTGTCAAATGCACCCAAGAAAAAGTCTACCCAACCCGAATATATGTCATATAATATATTCTAACAAAATTACAAACTTGATTAAAAGTATTAACAACTGATTTGAATTTACAGCCCACCTTGTCTATTAGTTTTAATGTAATATGCAAACAATTTAAATTTAAGAAAGTAATAGAGGAAAAAATATTATTAAAAACAAATCCTGATATTATCCTACAGTGCAAAATTTGAAAACGTCTCGCAAAACTTTTGCAACTTGCAAAATTTTGGGACTTGCAGGACATGAGACTGGTATTACTCTTGTTCTTGCATACACAGTCTTGGTCTTAGTCTTGCTAATCAAAAGATGGTCTCGGTCTTGGTCTTGGCCTTTTTTTTTGCAAAACGATGACCAAGACTGCAAGATCAAGACCAGTCTCGCTCATCACTATGACAAAATATGTCAAATAATAGTTAATAACGATTTTTTGCCAATATTTTTGAAGTTAAATACAGGGCAATGTCAATATATTATTGGATTTGTTATTAAAATACTTACAAGAGTCAATGAAGACAAAGTACGATGAGCAGTACTAAGTTTCCCACCCTAAAAATCGTCAGGTACACACGGCATCCGAGCAGCCCTACTACAGTGGGGTCTGGACTGGGAATGCCTAGCGCTGCACTACATCCCGAAGGCATGAAGAGAAGTATGAGTGGTGTTCACGTCAAAGCAGGAAGGATAGATTACACTGTCCCCAAAGCCTACCGATCAATCAGCCTAAGTTATGAACACGCTGGAGAGGCTGTGTGAGCGACCGCTAGGGGCTACCCCTTCTGTTACTGATACTGATACTGGCCAACCGACAGCTGCATCCCAACCAATATGCGTACACTTCGGGAAGATCGACCGGCACGGTCTTGCATTCAGCAGTGAGCCGGGTCGAGAGATCGCTGGACAGTAAGGTGAAAACCTTAGGTGTATTTATTGAATTGAGGGTGCCTTTGATAAACCCACCTTTTGAAAAATCAATAGCTCCTGCTGTCAATGGCTGGAGTTTCAACATGCTCTCAAAGAGACGCGTGCAAATAAAGGTGGAAGATACTGTAGATAAAGACATCGAATGCAGAGTACCCTTCGCTTAGTCGAAGAATTGTGTAAACCCCAGGAAGACGGAGATGGCGCTCTTCACCAGAAAAAGGAGGGCTGCCCTCCGACTCTCCTTAACACACAACTAAATTTTGCGTCTGAGGTTAAATACCTTGGGGTCACTCTCGATACTAAATTAACATGGAATCTTCATTTAAAACGAACACTAAAGAAGGCATAAATTTCTTATGAACAGTGTTGCAGGACCCTGGAAAAGACCTGAGATATGAAACCCGCGGTCGTGGATCTATACTGCTATCATAAAACCTATGATTGCTATGGAGCCGTAATTTAATGGCCCAAGAGTCAACAAAAAAGGCAATGGTTAATCTCAGCCAGGTACAGCCATGGAAGTAACCAATGCCATGGAAGTAATGTTGTGCTTGGCGCTGCTAGATATTTATCTAAAGGAGGTGGCTCTGACTGCATTGCTAAGGTTCAGAGTCGTTGGTGTACAACCCAGCGTAGATTGTGGAGAGACCAGACGCCGCCTGTGGGAAGGGGCAGTCGACTGCCACTACTGCAGACCAGAATACACAGTATACCTCCCAAGTTTGTCTTCGACAAACTTTACGATATTCAAATAAAACCAAATGAACCTATAACCGAACGTGCGGTTAAGATTTTCGTGGATGGCTCAAAAATCAAGGAAGAAGAAGGCTGTGGAATTTACTCTCGGCCTTGCGAATTGAGCTGAAATAATCTATGGAGGTACACGCAAGCATAGTTCAGCCTGAACTTGCTGCTATATCCATGTTTGCATGAATACTGAGGAAAAGAGTATTAAAATCTACACGGACAGTAGACAAGCACTACTGGCCCTGAAAAGTCATAAACTTACAGCCATGTCGGTACTAGAATGCCACAATTCACCGCAAAAACAGAATTTCTGTGTGATGGGTTAAAGGACATGCACATTGCACAGTGCGAAGGCACGATTTAGCGGATCAATTGGCTAGGAAGGCAGCCGTTTTAAACATTATGGGAGATGTTCCTTTAAGCCTACCCATCGCGACGTTGATACATATGATAAAAAAGACCACCCATGAAGACTTAAGTGCAAGATTGGACGAAACAACTAGCTGTCGACTTGCCAGGGAGCTACTAAGCTACCCCAACGAGTCTGCCGCAAAGGCATACCTGGGTATGTCAAGGAAGAACCTACGACTAATGGCGGGGATTCTGACTGGACTGCACTGCCAGCTACGAAAGGATCTCTACATAATGGGATTATGGGAGACACCTCTATGCAGAGGCTGTGAACAGGCGAAACAGTAGAACATCTGCTCTCCGATGGCGACGCTGTTTCGGAATTAAGGGAATCTATTTTGGAAGAACGATGACCAATCATGGTTTTCTCAGAACAGCTCCCTTGGGCAACATCGCCGCCTTTTTTACAATACTAGGCTGGGCGATGGCCTAGATGGATTGGTTGACCTAGGGAGGATGCACAGGGGGTCCAATGGGTTCTAAGTGCCATGGCCTTTCAAAACCACCCTCGCACCGTTTCCAGATTCCAAATACTTACCGGACAACAAAATTATATACGGGATGTTCTATTTAACAAGCCAAAGTTCTATACGATTTAAAGTATATTCGATGCTCATATGTTTTTTGTTTGTGACCTCTGTATTTAATTTCTTACGGGGCGAAATAAAATAATAAAGGGGGTGTGTATTTATAGTGGACGCTCCCGTACATTCAAGAAAAGGAGGGTTTCTAAGATTCATCTTTATACACATCGACAATTAAAATTGCGGCTTTTCTGCTGAACCAGTTTTCATTTCCAGATTAGTATTGTACATTTATGCTGCCAGATTTGGTTCCAGCGCCTTTATTTTTTTAAAGCTTGGACAATATTTATTGAAAAATATGTAATGCTATCGATTGCAGATGTTTTAAAAGCTGTTTTCAGCTTTCAGTAATATCTGAGTAAGTACAGAAGTCTAAATTTTGTATAATGTTAGTTGAAATATAATTTTATATACACGATAAAATACTTTTCAGGGATAGCTGTTCATTGCTTTATCTTTATTATGCTTTTATCTATGTTCCCTTTACTTATCCCTTAAAATTAGTTAAAATCATAGACGTCCGTTATTTCAGATACAAAACGAATCCAATCAGCCTTTACCTTTAGAGGCAAATTCGATTATATGATAGTGAATATTAACTCCTTTACAAATGTAAATCGTTTCGAAGAAGATACATACCAAGGTAATCAATGTAATGCGATTTTAATCTCGCCAAGATCATCAACTATAATGGGTATTTAAATGATGGACTAGACCTTAATAACGCACTGCAATGATGCTAAGGCCACGCTTACGGATTACATTGAACGTAAAAATCGTTTAGCGCTTGGTGACGATGACATTAGGACTAATTCTCTTGGATTGCGTAAGGTATTAAATATTTTCAAAGCCACGGTTATGAGTTACGTCAAGGAATTTAGCAAGAGCTGAAAATACGAGTAGGGAAATAAACAATTTGGGTTTTCCATCGATTAATAAATGGTCCGTATATTTTACTAGATTTTTTCAGATTTGTTTACCTAGAATTTACAAATCTATTTTACGACTATATAGACCATAAAGCCCAATATTGTGACATTAAAAAGCGTCTCGTCCAGACATTTGTGTAGGGCGTGCTACTGGATTTATGAGTGTTTTTTAAACTTGCCAGACTTTTTTGGCTAGCTTATTAATCTATATAAACCTGATATATTTTTTTTAAAATCAAGCTAAAAGTGATTTTGGGAGTTTATTAGGGTGCATATAGCTGTGGAAAATGCTTGAGAAAATATTTGAAATATGAGTTTTGAAATAGAGGGCTTCCTTTTAAAAAAGCCGTAGGGTTAAACAGGTCTAAATGACTTCGACAATGTTACATGAAAATGCATTAAATTTAACGATGTTATTACAAAACAAAATCAGTCATATAAATAATTATAAGGCCTGAAAGTTGAATGTAATCCAATTTCGCATTTTTCACATCGAAAATTTGTTTTCTTATGACATACTCCGCACTTTGTTTGGTTACTTTGGTATCTTACCATATGATGTACTTGATCGAAAATGCTCCTCCCATATACTCCTATGGGCTTAGGGTAAGAAATGTAGATACGTTGTTTTTCTTTTTGAGAAAATCTCTTCAGTTAATATGTTGGCAGTACAGAAGAAGCATTAGAGGTATAGGTACTAATGCTTATTGCATTGTTGTCATTCCATCCGCAAATTAATTGTCCACTAATGCATATTGTTAATTACTCACTCATTTTTTTTTAAAGCTTTCACATCAGTCAATGGACACTTTAGCAATCTGTTATCCCTGATTATGCCCGTAACTCTTATTTTTCGAAATGTAAGTTCTTCAATTATTAGTGACAACGATGTAAAGAAATTGTCAATGTCAAAGAAGATGTGAAAGTTCCTAAAACTACAGATGCACCGAGACCCAAATCTTTGTATATTTCTGTCAAAATGGTAGTAGAGCCTTGATAAGGTTCAAAATACACTATACATCCCAAGCGAGTAGTTCCTGCCCAGAGCTTATAGCCCCTTCGAATGGGGTCCAAAATGGCTCCATCAACGGAATGATTTTCTTCTATTAGAGCAAATTCTAAAAATATTTTATTTAATTCTCGAAAAAGTAGTTCTACTTTGGCATATCGGTCATATTTTTCGGAATTATTGTTGACAAGACAATGAAAATTGCCCATCAAATACTGAAAACGATCCCTCGAATCGAAGAAGAAGTTCTTAGTATTTGGGGAATTTTACCAGTGCATTTTCTTTCTAGATACATAGTAGTAGCCACTCAAAAGCAGGGCTCCAATAAAGCAATACATATCGTCAACTGTTGCATTAGCTTGTCGATTTTTTTTTGAGAAGCATATTATAGATTTGTATATTAAACAATTTCGTCTATATGATTTCTGATTTAAAAAACGCTTGAAACGACTTGCAGGAGAACAATAATTGTTTTTAATGTGGAAAACAGATTCCCAAATAATTTTCCATCAAGCACTTTCCATGCGAATAGTGAAGGTATTTGTTTTTTTTTTTATTTTTCTTTGAACAAGCATGGATAATTGCAACTCGTCCTCTCTATCCCAATCACCTACCATCGCATCTTCTGCTGTCACATTTCCCTACTATTTTCTTGATTTCTACTCATAGAAACATTCTACATTTCCCCGTAACTGAGATACTGGAAGGATATTCAGGACGACGTCATTCGTCTCCAGAATCTTCGTCCATGTTATAGTCGTTGGCATTGTCAGGAGAAAACAAGGTAATATCATTGGGAATATCGAAAATATCAAGGTGTCTTTCAGATTCGATCTTTGTCGATTTTCTAAACAAACAAAATGTGCTCGTAGGCACTTTCATTTACCATAGGGCTAGTTCTAAAGTCATTTTGTAAATAAAACAAAAAGCTTTAGCATTATATGAATATTTTAATAAGTTATTTTACCTGAAAATAACTGGAAGCTTATAAATAAACAAAATATAAACATTGAGTAGTAGTCTGTGCTACGATATGAACAATATCAGTCGAGACAAAGTATCGACCTTGAAAATTCCCTGCGGAACTGCTACGTATGAGCTCGGTTAGCTAAGATAACGTTATATGAAATACAGCAATATACAAGTAGTAATAACAGGATAAATATTACCTTAAAGTCCACCTATAAGCTACTATGTACACTATATTCACAGTTGACGAGAAACGTTAAATGTTCAGCAGCTTATCTTCCAACACTGGGGGAAAGTCACTTTAAAAAACACTGGCTCTGCTAAGTCTCTGTTGTAGCTTCTATATACAATGAACTTCAATTTCTTGCAAATATGAGTGACTTGAATGTAGTGGTTTGAAATGGCATGCAGTTATATATGCATATGGCATGACATGTATGTCTTTGTGAGTGCGGTTTTTATACACGCAAAATGGATACTAAAACATGCTATGCAGGTAGCATAAGTAGGCTGAAATCCGTGCAGGAAATAGCATTTGTGAGATCTTGAACATTGGCAGACAAGTGCCGGTAATCCTTATATTAGAATAAGGACAGAGAATATTTGCAGACAAGTGTAGGGTATTCCTTATATTAGAATAAGGCTAGAGTATATTTGCAGACAAGTGCAGGGTAGTCCTTATATGAGAATAAAGCCAGATTATAACAACTCAGTATTATACTCTGATAGAGAATGTTGAGAACGTTGAACACCCATGGGCAAGACCATTGGGAATGCTAGCACAGCGATGGTACCGCGTTTGAGAGAATGTGAATGTAAACGTGTGTGTTTACTTACTTGAGATTCGAGACGAGACTCTATTAATATTGGTTAGAGACAAGACTCTATTGTGAGAACTCCCATGGGCGATTGCCATGGGCCGCTAGTACAACGATGGTACAGCGTCTTACTTGAGAGATAGTGATTGCAAACCTGTGAGTTTACTTACTTGGGTTTCGAGACAATGCTCGATTACTTGTGGCTCGAGATAAGACTCGATTGTAGAATTCCCATGGATGAGACCAATGGGGACGTCAGTACAGCGATTGTACAGCGTCATACTTAGATTGAGGATAATGGCAGACAGGGTGCCGACAAATACCTTACTTGTAGGCTTGAGACGACGATGATTAGGGCTGGATACCACAATTCACTTGAGTAGAGAACTAGAGTGGTTATGAGGTCTCAGAACGTGAAAACTTGTCCGGCATGGTGGTTTGTCGCCATGCCGGCGTGAAATGGGAGCGCGCCCTTGGTGCGACTTATATGGTTGAGATTCTACTAGAACGTGATGATTAGATCAACTCGAAGGAGTTGTTACCGCCCTTTGTCACCGCCCCATCTGGCGGGATAATCTACATCCTCCGGAAACAGGAAGGGCAAATAATGTAAATACTGAGAGGTTATGTAAAATTTTACGTCAACGATTGTCTAAATTAACCTTATGAATTTTAACACAAATCTGGTCGAAATACGTTAACTAGTTTTTATAAAATTCGATTGTTAAGATCGGAAATTTAGAAACTAACTTGATTACCTCCGTTAAGAGATAGTGATTAGCCGAATGTCCGAATGTGTTCCTGTATAGTGTAGCTGATACGGCCTTGGGGTTTGAAATTCATTGAGGTGCACGAATTATGCGACTGGATGCAGGACTGCTTCTTTGGCGGGGTGCCGGTGCAGATGAGTAAATGTAGTTACAACAGATGGCGCTAGTAATATCGCGGCTTTTCTGTAGAAAGCGCTGTGACTGGTCAGATGAGTTTAGAGGCCGTGTGGTTTTTAGCTTTCTAGACTGATTAAATTGTGCAAAATTAAATCGTTAGATTCGAAAAGCTTGTTCAAATCGTTTTTGAACAAGGTGTTCGATTTTTTTCTACGAGTTCGTTTAACGTGAGATTTTTTTTCCAATACCTAAAACAATACAATTACACATTTTGTTTCTTTTATTTACCTATAAAACGTTTATTTACAAAACCGAGTAGATAGTATTCCTTACCTACATCGTTTTAAATGGATCGTATAGTTGGACTCATATATTCAAACGTTGACATATTTTTGACTTTACCGCATATTAGAGGAAAACAATGTTCACTTTCAATCTAATATACTGAAAAAATATGCTAAATATCATATTTTAAACGTAAACTCACCTTTCTTTATTTTAATCAGTCATTTTCACAGTAATTTATTTTATCTCAAACTCCAGCCTGTCTTAAAGGCACGAACACATGAAATAAAACCTTAAGCGATGAAATAACTACTAAAAATGGTGGCAACTAATCAGCCTGACCAATACCACATGTCCCTCAGTTTACCGATATTTTTACGGTGCAATGAATTGCTGTCAAGGGCTCTGGTGGTTCAGTGGTTAGATGCTGAGTCTGTGATACGGCGGCTCGGGTTCGATTCCCGTCGACGCGACGTTTCGTTTTATTTTTTAAGGTTATTGCATCTTGCGTAGAAGATTCCTCGGTGATGATCTTGTTGTGTTGGAGTTATTAAAAGCATTTAAGCATTAGAAAGACATGGTGTTTATAACTCTATCATCAAATAATTGTCGTTTGTCGAATATTAAACAAGACGCCCGTCTGCAAAAAAATCATAAATAGTTTTCAGACCATACCTCATCTATCATAAGAACGTTGCCGTTGGTTTAAACAGTGAGCTTTCCGCTTGTGATGTCAGTATCTATATACTAAGCCATTGCAAAATTATTAGTAATTATAATAATGTTAGAATATTCCCAGTGGATTATCTATAATATATTCTGATTACTAAAAACATAAAGCACGGTTATGATAAAGTTTTATCTCAAACTAACCAATAGACATAAAGTAATAAAATTTATGAAAAGCCTATGCTGTAAACTTGAGCAAACTTGATGGAAATTACAGTAAATATTCAACAACTTCGCGTTTAAGAAACCTCAACTAGTTGCGAGTTGAGCGAGCGATTTCATTAAAGCCGGAATATTTAAAACTTGCCGCAATTCAGAACTTTATTCCCATTTCATAGTCTAGCAGTTTATCGGACAAATGAACATCTTTATAAATATTCTAACTTCTAACCCGTCGAACCTTTATTAGCCAAACAAGGTACAGGGTGATAAAATTTTTTGTAAGTATCGTAAATAACTATCCTCTAACAGAGTTGAAGCGATATAAATAGAACCGCTGCAAAAGAATCAATAGATTATGTGAAAGTATTCCACAAGTTTAATTAAATAATGATTAAAATCCATTTCAGAGATATGCAATGCCAATGTACCTCCTGCTAAAGGTATATTTAGATACTTCTTAGATCCTATAGATACTCAACAGAAATAAATTTCAAAGCGTGTCGTGACGCGATCTTGAAAAATCACTCGCATGCATCAAATATTATTTTTGTTAAAACATTAGTCCACTTCTCATTTTTAATAATTTGGTATGAGTGCATCCTTTGCACTCGGGATACTTATATCTTACTTTGGTTTCTTGAACAATTGGCTGATATCCAGCTTGGTCTGTACGGACTTCCGTTGGCGGCATATGTTTCAGGGAACATCTTCGTTATTCTTCGATGCCATTTTGTAGGTTAGAGCTAGGACGACCACGTTGTGGTAGTAACTGATCCTGAAACACCAAGCCGAATTTCATGCGGATGTTGTCAATCACTGCTGTGCTAGTAATTGGCAATATCAGCACGAAATTTGGCTTGGTTTTTCAATTTACAACCTGGTTGCTTTTTTACTTAGCACACGTTTGTATAGCAACCAGGAGTTGACCAATGTCACGTCTAGAAGATGCTAAAATATCCTCATATAGTATTACGACTTTTTAATCGTGTTTTATATCTTCCCATAAAACTGTCCAGCAGATCTACACCGCCCATAATGATATCTCCATTATACTTTCTAATTATATGAGGACAATCGACTTCTATCATTTTCTTATACCTTCGATCAAACCTTTTCACTTTCAAAATCGGATGTCTTCCAACGAATAAAGATGCTAAGGTCACGTATTTATTGTCTTTCCAAATAACAGAGGAAAGGTCCATACCATCAATTGTTGCGACAATTTCCTTACTTTTACCACGGTCGGCCTTGTTCAAAGAAGCTTCGGCTGACAGTTTGTTACTGGGTATTCTATTATTTCGAATAGTACCCAAATAATAGTTCCTATTCTTTGCTAAATATACCACCAGAGGCAATAATGTATAAATAGTAGTTATCATAACACAATATATAGTTTTGCTGTCGCGGAATAATTTGAGCAAACCGTAAAACTTGATTGCAAGTCAGGTTCGTTGTGCGGTATATCCAATTTCTCTTGATCGCAATAAATTTCAAAGAATTTGTAACTCCATTTGTGGACATATATTGTTTCATGTAGTGCCTGACTTCGGTTGAGCACATTTGGTTATCTGTACTTAAATGTTGCTCCAAACGCACTGAAGAAAATTTGTTGTTCAAAAAATCAACAAGAAGTCTTATTTTTTGAAGCCTGCCATGAACTGGCTGGTTGCGCGGCATGAAAATTTCATTGTAAACGAAATGTATGAACTGTCTTATCTTCTCGAACATATTTTCTGGCATCACACCCGCTACTGGTGCCATTTTCAGTTTCTTACTCCAGAATGACTTTAGGTTGGGCATATGACCCAATGAAGTAAAAATTATGATGCCAAGGTATTGTTTTAAGTCGTTTTCAAAGAAAAATGTCGGCCGCTCAGATTAAGTTTGCACTGCATAAAAGTTAGTCTCTTGCACAATCATTGCAATCAGCGCGTTGAGGAAAAATAGTTAAAGAACTGATATGGATTTTTTTTTAAATATAATTTCTTCTGGCACGTCCCTATCTCCACGATCTTCATTTAGTTCTAAACACCTTGATTTCCATTCAATTTTTTTTACTATGGGTCTCTCATCTCGCTTGGCAGTCAGAAAGGCAGCTAATGAAATGCTATCTTGATCGTCAGATCGATCTTGGTGGTCGTTTTTTTCCACTTCTGATGGAACTTCGCTTTCATTATGGTCATATTATTTTCATCCTCGGGAAGAAAAAAACGATCTTCAAAGCTATCTGTATGGCTGGCATCACGTCTATTACCACTAAGGCCTGTAACATTTGCCCAATAATCGACAAGGTATGCCTCGTTTAGGTTCTTCTCTTACTCATACTGAAAATAGAGAAAAACAAAGGATATATTATATTCAGTGGCGTAGCCAGAAATTTGTTTTGTGAGGGGCATTTTATGAGAGATACACCAGGCACACGTATCCATACGAACAATACATCCCAATTTTACATATTTGGAAATATTTTTCAGTGAAGTAAAAAAAAGGCTAACCTCGGAATGGCGGGGGCGTCACTCCCCGTAATCAACCTGCTCTCACCAGTTTCACATTCCTACTAGCTAATACCCGAGAATAATAACCGCAGAGAAGCGACAACATAAATCCCGCCCAAAAATTTGGAGTGGGAGGTAAACCGGCCAACTGTCATCTCCACGTGCTTGTCAGTTTAGTTTAGTCCGAGATTTGTTTAGTACAGTCGTCGACGACAAAATTTTTGCGTGAACGACAGTTTCCTTTGGTTTATTATTGAAGTGACTTCTTAAGCGAGGGTAAAGTAAAGTCAGAAAAAATGAAACGCTTATCACATTGAAACGCTTTTCAAAGTGAAACGCCCCTTTAATTAAGCATGTTCCAGTTTTGCTATAGGGCTGAAATTTTTAGGACATGTAGCAGGAGTAAAATGACGATCCTGGATGAACACTGGACAAAGTACACGGGGTCATCTGTGAAGGTGGGAATTATACCCCCACCTCCCCGGATATTAAAATTGATTATAACGTATCGGAACCGGTTCAAATGACTAAAATAAGTTGAGACTAAGTAAAACGATCTGAAAGTTGATTCGACGACTAACCCAAACTAACCAAATCTATTGAAATTGATTATATCTTATCGGAACCGGTTCAAATGATTAAAATAAGTTAGTACGGCGGTTAGTCAAACCAACCTTGCATTTTTGAGTAGAGCATTGCTATTTGGCACAGTGGTAGTATATATCCATACCTCACTTTTAAGAAGTGGAACCAAGTTTCCAACCACGGGAGAGCAGCGATATGGCGGATTGTATACCTGCCAGGGGCAAATTTGAGAAAATCGCTAGACGAGCACACCCGACCATTTCTATGGGTAACTATCACTCACCAATATTACGGGAGGTATTCTGGAACGTAATGGGACCATGTGCCAGCCGCGTTGTGGCAGATTGCCTACCCCCTAGGCGCAGAAACTATTGAAATCGATTTTGTAGTGTTAAGCTAGGAATTTTTGGAAGTCACTCCATTTCCACAGACAAAATATAAATACATCAGCTCCCAATGGACCCATACTCTCTTTTTAAAAAGGGAAAAGTTTTTAAATTGGTATGCTCATAAATATATTAATCTCAAAACAGTTAACTTTAGGTTACCTCAGTTGTAAGATGGACATAAAATTATAAGATTAAGAAAAACTGTATTTAATGCAAACATACAGTTTAGCATTAATTCCAAGTCGTTATTAATGGATGATATTATTCATTGTTCTAGACGTAATCGCAGAATGTAATAATACAAAATCTATTACGTCACAAATTTGAGCCCTAAATATCAGACTTTGGTACTTGTTTACATTAATTAAAGTCCTTAGGGCACGGGCAGCTACGAAACTCATGGCAAACTACTTTAGATTTAGCGCAGTTGCATTTCCCATTACATGACACAAGCGTTTCTTTACAAGCCTCTTGTGCGGGGACTTCTATAGAGCAACTTCCATCCTTCCAGGCCGGCTTTCCAGTCGCACACTGATGGTGATGGCAGGTCCAAGTCATTCAGGATTGGGGAGACCGCTTGTCTGGCCTTCTGCGCCTCGTAAGAAACCCTCATAATTTGGAGATCTAGGAAATCTTCGGTCGGAGGAATGCTGTCTAGGGGTTTTCCCTTAGCGAAGAGCGCCCGACGGCATTTGGTGAGGCTTTCGTACTGCTTAACACTGTAAATTGCATTAAAGCCGAGGTCCTACGTTTATTAGTATCTGTAGATATGGATACTCACGGATCGTACATAGCCATCTATACCAGGCTTTGCATCCTCTACCCTCTACCTCTCCTTGCATCAGCATCTCTAGAAAAGGGGCGACTTCAGTATGCAGCTTTAAGACAATCAAAGCAGGGCCCGCTTCAGCGTTTACGTCGCCCCGGACAAAAAGGCAAATTGCCGCCCCCTAATATACATTTAAAAATGTATATCTTCTGTTTAAAATAAAAATCAAATGGTTTTAAATTATATTAAAAACATATATTCAAAAAGAAACATAACATAATTAAAATTCAAGTTGGACAAAACAGTAAACATTAAAAGCGGTAATATTAATAGAACTCTTATTTCTATAAACAATAATTTTTAATACGTATATCACTATGAGTCCAAGGGTAGTTCAAATACCAAAATAATGAAAAGCAAACTAATTGTTAACCATGTGCATTTCTAATATTATTACAAAAATGTGTTATTGCACAACCGCACAAACAAAACTTACATCCCATAAAAACTAAACAAAAATAACATCAGCTACTTTAAAGTTACAGGAAACATTTCTTTCTCACTTTTATTTCTGAAAACTTTTTTAATATCTCTTTTAAGTTTATTTGATCAGCAATTTCATGCTCAATCGCAAAAATGGCTAAACCATTAAGACGATTTTGTGTGGTAGTGGAACGTATAAAGTTCTTGATTAATTTTAATTTTGAAAAACTCCTTTCCTCACTTGCAACCGTTATTGGTATAGTCAGCAATATTCTTAAGGCAACACTAAGGTTTGGTGCAAAATTTAACATAGTTATTAATTTTAGTACATTGCTCGGGCTTTCTTTTTTGTCCAAAACCGCAGAAATTTCCTCTGCTAATTCTACCCCCTTTATGTCAACAGAATCACCAAATCCGTGCAGTGTTTTTATAGCGTCTCTTTAGACTGGTTTTTAATTCGTATATATTATATATAATAAGAATTGAAAATAGTTACTATGGTGACTAAGTTGTTCAAATTTAGCATCTAGAGCATTTAGTGCTTGATCAATTGTAAAATAGAAAAAATCGATCTTATAATTTTCTTTGAGATCTTCGATCGGTTCATCTCGCGTTTCGTATGAGAAATGGGATTTTCTTCTTCTTACACGATATCGTGGTATTGTTGATTCAAAATTAGCCTCAACGCCAATTTCATCAGCCAGTTCTCTTGCATCAACAATAGTTTCATTGAAGGACCTATCTGATCGAAGATCCTTAAAGAACTGTTTGCAGTTTTGTAAGAGATCAAGTGCAGATGCTAGATCGTAATCTTTCGTTTGCGTCAGCTTGCTTATTGGATTAACACAGTTTAATATTTTATACCAAACAACTATTGAACCGAAAGACTTAAACTGTTTTATATAATTTAATAAACCCGAGGCTTCGTCTCTTATTAAATTGTCAATTTCTTTGTTTTCATAAATGCTTAGCAAAGCGTCATATACATCTCCAATATGAAATCTTAAAGGCTTTAACGCTTCTATCCTACTCTCCCATCTAGTGTCACTCAATAGTTTTAAAGTTAATCCTTGCACATGTTTTAAAAGTATTGCCCATAGCAAAGTAGATGCCGAAAAAATAAATATATTTTTTGAACCATATTAAAGAAATTAACGGCTTCCAAGGATGCTTTTGCCTTATCATTAACAACTAGATTGAGATGGTGGCTACTACATGGAACGTAGAATACTCGCGAGTTAAAATTTTTAATTCTAGATTGCACTCCTGGTTTATCGCTTCTCATATTGGACGCATTGTCATATCCCTGCCCTCTAATATCCTGCAAATTTAAACCCAAATCATTAATCTCTCCAATTATAATTTCAGATATTTGTTTCCCTGTGGACCTTTCAACAGGACGGAAGCCCAAAAAGCTTTCATTAATTTTTATTTCAACCTCATTGGAATCAGATTTGTTGATTGAAACATATCTAATTACCAGAGTCATTTGCTCCTCCTTACTAACGTCAGGAGTGCAATCTAAAATTATGGAATAATATTTAGCTTTTTTTATTTCATTAATAATGTGGGATCTTACACTTTGATGCAACAGGTCTATTATCTTATTTTGTATATTTTTCCGAAGATAGTGGGCTTTAGTCTCCTCTTTTTGAGCACTCTACGCACGTGTTCATCCATAATGGGATCAAATTCAGATAGCAGCTCAACTATTTTTAAAAAGTATGTTCAAACAGCTTGTCGCTTGTACCTTGAAAAGGCAGAGAACTTCTACCGAGCATTTTAGTGATTGCTACTATTCTTAGAAGCACTTCGTACCAGTGGTTTGTTTCAGCGTTAATAATTTTTTGAGCAGCCGCATCTATAGTTTTACAACATTTTAACCTTTGACTCAGTTCTAGCCATGATTTTTACGCCTGAATATGATTTTTAGAAATTTCGTGGTCTTTTAAAGTTTCTACGAGATGCTTCCAACTTTTAAAACCATCTTACACTAGCCAGCCTCTTAAAACTGGATCTGTACTTAAAGATTGTAGAGCGCTTTCCGTAGACGCCAGATCAGTGTCAATTTGTATAGTGCTTTCATTTGGTTGCGGAGTGATGCCAGTTCCAGTTGGTTTAGAAATTTCATTATTTGTTGGCCATTATCAATCTCTGGTGATTCCATGTTTTCTTGTATTCCCGGATTTGATGTTGAACACTCTGAGTTGTCATTTGGGTCCGTACTACCAGACGTTTTCTGTAAATAATTCTTTAAAGCGAGAGCTTGTTTCTGCCTTTGGGCTTCCTTTTCCAGCCTTCGTCTTTTGTACTGATGACCAGATAGTTTTTTGTCCGTCAGACATTCTGAAACAGACGGTATCTCAAATAAAACAATGTCAAATATAAATTAATAATAACTTAATTATTTAAGCTAAAACTTAATAATTAATTAAATTAAATAATAAATTTATAGTAATTTAAAAAAAAATTGTTCAAAACACTACAAAACACACTTTTAACGCGCTAAAAAGTATAAAATAGTGAAATGCTTAAAATAATTTAATACAATAAAAAATGTGGGGCGCTTTTGCTTTAAGTTTTTTTGGGAAGCATGCTACCTCCTTTCAATTATTACCGACGAGGCGCCCCTCGCTTTTTGAAACACATTATTTTAAGCAACTTACACCATTTTATACCTTTTAGTGGGCGAAAATCTCTTAGATTTGTTACATACATATTTATTTACTTACTTACTTAAGAGAAGTCAATAAGCGTGTTAAAAATTGCATCTATCATCAAAACAAGTAGCTAAGTATTTATAATAGATGAACTTATCTTTAACAATTAACACACACTGAACTATAATTCTATATATAATTTTTCTATAAACTCAAACAGCTTCTATATAATACAAACTTGCAGTCTTGCACTTTTTGTTATTATCACACACTACCGGCGTATTAACACAACTAAACGTGATTAAACCGCGCATCTTTCGTCGTTTCGACAAGCTTAAACGTGTGTGTAAGCGCGAAGCGCCCGCCGCGCCAGTGGCGTCGCGAAAAGAAGATTAGCAATGATAAGAAGGTCGCTGTCGGTGTTGCCAGCTTGTAGATTTTGCGATATTTTAAGAGTTCAAACTTTATAAATGCGTTGCGTCATGCAGGTGGAATGGCTTATATTTCAGACGTTAACCGTTCGTTCGCATCACTGCATATATTATGGGATAGCTAGTCGTAAAATTACACTACAATTTAATCCTATACATTTTTTTTATTGAACTATTTATTTTTTCCATTAACTGGACATTTTGTGAAAAAATGCCGCCCTTTCAATTTGTCGCCCCGGACAAATGTCCGGGTTGTCCGGCTCTAAAGCGGGCCCTGATCAAAGCTGTATTCTTTTCAATCTTATAGAATCTGAGAGAGCATGGAATGCTGGAAGTACAGTAGATAATGCTGGTCTTGCTAAGAAATAATTAGTTAAATGATTTTACCTAATGCCGATGAGATTTCGTGAATAGGTAGATACTTATGTTGATTTCCAGTCTATAAGTGAATCCATAACTCCTCAACCCCTTGTAGTTTGGCTCAGCATGATATAGCTAACACAACCACATCTATATCTGATGTTCTAATCAGAACCTTTCTGTATCCATATTTTAGCATGTGAGCCAGATGCACAAACATGCGAGACTCGACTTCTTCATGGTTACATGGAGTAAGACTAGTGATATTAACATCCGCATGGTTTGACGTTATGGAGTTGTCAGATGTAGACACAAGAATGGACTTATTTTTTGGTGTGTTAAGTAGATATGGTCCTAGCTAGAATGCGATACAGATCAGTTATGTTTTCGGAATACCGAAGGAAGCTCATCCAGTTAGCTGGCATTTTGGTGTCTACCTCTAGCTGGGGACCGATTCCTCCTTTCTCGCAGGTCAGCGCTTTCAGGTTTTTCTTAAGGTACCTGTTTGATCAAAAATACTTATGTTAAACTCAAACAACGTATCTTATATGTATTAAAGGCTTCTAGTTGAAAGTACTTACAAATCCCAAACTATATTCAATCGGAAAACCGTAGAACATTCCCTCTTTTCAATGAATGCCAGGAAACTTTTTTAACAAAGTCAGAGAAAATGAGGCAAAGACCCGGCTTCATCAAGTGTATAATTGTCCCTCCATCCAAAATCTTGGCTTAGGCATTGGAACATTCTGCTGCAGATTTAGACGAGCAAGCGAGACATGGACTCAAAACCTTCGACTTAGCTCTAGACCTCGTATTGCCATTTGTGCTTGAGAATGCTGATGATGAAAATGCATGGCTCTCGTGGCTGAAGAACTCGTCGAAATTAGCCGGGCGCTTTCTACTGATTGCAACGTACAATCTACTGAACAGATCATTTGTAGTTTTCAATGCTTTAATTTGGCTCTTTGTTCTTATTGTTGTCCTTTGGAACTGGAGAATCGCTAAAAATTAGCAGCTTATTTCGTTTAATTGGCTCAAGAATTGACACAGTTCCTTGCTCAAGTCTCTCAATCACAAACTTTAAGCACTGGTCTCACCCTAGAGTTTCCACAGTCATGACAGCCTGCTTAGAGCGTTTAGAGGAGCACTTACGATTATTCAAATTGAATAAATCGTCGGTTTTCTCGGCAGAAGAATTTCCTAGTAAGACGAAATTACGTTAAAATAATAATAAATACATCGGTTATTATGTTTTATTTATATGTACTTACCTGCGAATTTATTAGTTTCTGCGCCTAGAGGGTAGGCAACCTGCCACCACGCAGATGGCAGTTATGTTCCAGAATACTTCCCGTATTATTTGTGAGTGACATTCATCCATAGAAAGAGTCGGGTGTGCTCGTTTAGCGGTGTTCTCAAATTTGCGCCTGGCAGGTATGCAACCCGTTATACCGCCGCTCTCCCGTGGTTGCAAACTTGGTTCCACTTCTTAAAAGTGAGGTATGGGTATGCATTACCACTGTGCCAAATCTCAGTGCTCTACTCAAAAATGCAAGTTTGGTCCCAATATCGCTGATTAACCGCCGTACTAAGTTGAGACTAAGTGAAGCTAACCGGAAGTTGAATCGACGACTAATCTAAACTAACCAAATCTATTAAAATAGATTTTAACGTATCGGAACCGTTTCAAATGAATAAAATACGTTGAGAACAAGTGAAACTAACCGAAAGTTGATTGGACTACTAACCCAAACTAACCAAATTTATCAAAATTGACTATAACCTATCGAAACCGGTTCAAATGACTAAAATGAGTTGAGACTAAGTGAAACTAACCAAAAGTTGATTGGACGACTAACCCAAACTAACCAAATCTATTAAAATTGATTATAACGTAACGGAACCAATCCAGATGTAAAAAGTCAATCAGTAACACGTACTATTAACATATTGTCAAAAGAAACAAATAATTATGTATATACCTACGAATATGTCATGATGGATATATCGTTGTAATGTCATTGTAATATGTCAAAATGTATGTTAAAATATTGTAAATTTATTCCTTATTAAAATACGACTATGTACGATTGTGTCAATCAAACGTTTTAAGAAAATGTCAAATGTGACAGATGAATATATTCGTCAATATTTCCCTTTAAATAAAAAATATCGAAAAAATTGTTTAACAAAAAATTTGTATTTTTCGATGCTCTATCGTTTGGAAATAAAATGACACGTACAACTGTCACATTTGACAGTTACAGCTGTCAAATTCGTTTATATTAATCTGACATATGTCAAAATACATTGTTAGCATTTTGACATATTTAAGTATTATATTTTGACATATATTTTTAATCATTAAATAATGTAGCTAATTTTATGTTACATATTATGGGTTAATATGACAGTGAGAGATGTTACATAATTTTTAATTTTTTTACCACTACTTTAATATCGTCATTTGAAATATGCATTTTTTTTTAAATAATATGTAAATTATTCATTAAATATATATTATTATGGCGATCTTCTTAAATTAACCCTTTGTTTTATGCTAACCAACCAATATTTCTCTGTCTTATCAATTGTACAGTTTTACGCTATATTTTATATGATAACAACCATATTTGAACTTGACAGATGAAAATAATGAAAAACTGTTATAAATGAACACGATATATGTTTCAGACATATTTCCAATTATCTATTGAACAATGACAGTTGGAATGAATTGGTTTGTGCGGAAAAAAATGTTTTGAATTTCTCTGCAATATATCTTAAATACTTTTTTTTTGATAGGACCTTTAATAACAAAGGTATTCGAATAAATCGTAAATGAATCAAACTTTTTCGGTTTCCTATTCATTTCATTAATTTTTTCTCACTTAATTATAAACGAAACAGAAAAAAATATACGACATTTTTTGTATAGCTTTTATTACTCTATCAATGACCGATTTTTAATTTAAAAGAATTCGAACCTTTTTAAAAAATGTTAAGAGAGAGCGGCGTAGACGCATGTCTGCATCCGTTACATCAAAGATTTAGTGAATGTTTGAGCCCAACGAAGGTATAGTATTTTTAAGTGAAACGTATCAATATGGTGATCATCCACCTTCTTTACTTGTTTTAGTTTTGGACCCTATTGCATTGCATTCTTTAATGATTAAAAATATATGTCAAGATATAATACTTAAATATGACAAAATGTTAACAATGTATTTTGATATATGTCATATTCATATAGATGAATTTGACAGCTGTAACTATCAAATGTGATAGTTGCACGTGTCATGCTTTATTTTCAAGCGTTAGAGCATTAGTTAATAGTATATTATGTTATATGGAGGAAAAGTAATACGTTTCATGGCGCGCTCGTGTTTAACAGCCGAACGGAGTGAGGCTGGTAATAGAGAGCAAGCCATGAAAAGTAACTTTTCCTCCAAATAAAATATGCTGTTTTTTCTTCAAATGTCGACAAATTAATGCAAAAAGTCTCTTTTTAATAGTAATAATTATTATTATTAAAGATAAGTGGGTTCGCAAGGCGGCTTAGACCGGTGCGGTGTCGGTGAATAGGCTCAGGTTGTTGCTATAGTAATGTAACATAAAGCTGTCAGTGGATACTGTCAACAATAATTATATTTTTCAAATTGCGTCTTCGATTGCGTTTTAATTCCGTATTGATAAGCAGTTATTGAGTAAGTTCGATTAAATAGTAACCAATTTGTTCCTAAATTAGTGACTTTTAGAAATGTAGTCACACATTGAGTGATAAATACAAATTTTAGTTTAATAACTCTTGAGTTGTTGACGCTTATTTTGATGTTTGTTTGTATTGTATCTATGTTGCTATGATAACACATTTACCTCCGCCGGCGGAAAAGTGAAAAGTAAAGCTCCGGCGGAGGAAAAACGAAACTTCACTGCCGCCTACACAGTAGAGTAATGACGGATTTACTGACGTTTGAAGAAAAATAATTTTTTCGATATGTTATATTAAGGGAAATATTGACGAATAAATTCATTTGTCACATTTGACATTTTCTTAATACGTTTGATTGACCAATCGTATATAGTCGTCTTTTAATAAGGAATGAATTTACAATATTTTAACATACATTTTGACGTATTACAATGGCATTACAAGGATATATCCATCATGAAATATTCGTATATACATCATTATTTATTTCTTTTGACATATGTTAATAGTACGTGTAACTGATTGACTTTTTACATCCGGACCGGTTCCGATACGTCATAATCAATTTTAATAGATTTGGTTAGTTTGGGTTAGTCGTCCAATCAACTTGTGGTTAGTTTCACTTAGTCTCAACTTATTTTAGTCATTTGAACTGTTTCCGATACGTTATAATCAATTCTGATAGATTTGGTTAGTAGTCCAATCAACTTTCAATTAGTTTCACTTAGTTCAACTTATTTTAATTAACGATACGAAAATTTCGTAACGCGAGACGAAAACATAAACCATGTCGTGAAGCGACCTTAAAAAAATCACTCTCATGAAACCAAAGAAGTATTCACTTCAAAAAGGTTAGAAAGCGACAAATCCGTAAACTCTGAGTTAAACCGTTAAATCCTAAAAGATAATTACTATTCATAATATATTTCTAATAAAGTAAATAATAAACATGTAATTAATTAGATGTTTTATCGGTGTATAGCATTTATCTTTCCTTCGTTATGTTTATCTCAGTGTATTAAACCGGTCATCTGTCACATATGACAAATTGAACTTGGCTCTCCAACTTCAAAGGTGCTGATGGGTTTTGTCGCTTCTCTGCGGTTGTTATTCTCGGCTAATACAATGCAGCCCCTCTTGTCACAAGCTGTCATTGATCCTAGACTTACACTGGTATTGGAATTTCGATGAATTTTGTCTGTATCCGAGACATACAGAAATTTACTTACCTTGATGTATTTTTCTAATGATTCTGTAGTCGCGGCATATTTTTCATGAATAAATTTTGAAACAACTTGCTCGAAAAAGACACGTGACACGTGAGATGAGTAAGAATTTAATGTCGACAAAAAGCGAAAGACCTACGGGAGGATGGTTTCTCTTGAAGAGAAATTCTCGTGTTTTTCGAGTTCTTACGACAAGAATTTAAGTATGATTTTAGTTTAAAGTATGCAATTATGAGAGCATTTTCTATTATTATCGTGTATATTTTTTGTTTTAAAAATGCCTCATTAGAACTTACGGTTTGTTATCGGTCTAGTGAACACGTGTCGGGTATCGGCCCTTTCGTCCTCAGCTTCATATACATATATGATCAGTTTGGGGGATGCGTAGTGGTATAAGATTTAGATGCTTGTTAGCGTCCAGAGGGTGGTGTTCGAACCTTAAAACAAGTCGTGCATGTATAAGTCTCAGTCTCCATGAATACATACTCGACATGCTGAAGGTTCTAAAAATAGTATCTCTGTGCACCAGGGTGTAACCAATCTGGAAGGATCGCTCCAGGTCTTGCTAAGTCCGGACATGGGTCTCATTGGGTGAATGCCGTCCAGCGCAGCCCACACGTAAAGCAGCAGCTCATTTCTAATCAGCTGACTCGTCACCTTCTAAACAAGAAGGCCTGGTATCTAAATCTAAGATGGCGTTGCACGTAGGGAGCAAGCTCTGACAATTGAAAAAATATTAATTCATATATAACCCACTTTTGTTACTTTTTGACTTCAAAAAAATACATACCTAAATTATTTTCAATAGTTAATTACATGCCATTTACCAAAATAACAATAAAAAATCGATCTGGAGCCATACCCATCACAGAAAAGAATATGATAATTATTAAAACAAGAAATTTAAAAATTATAATATGTTATGATATAAAAAATATGGTCAATGGCTATTAATTTATTAATATACAGTGGTTTGTTTAAAATATATCTGGAAGTGCATATAAACTAAAATATATAGTTACCTACTTAGATATTTTTAAAGGCTATTTAAATAAGATAATGTCATGTGAAAAAATTAATGTTTACTTTTGAGTTTTTAGATTGGACACATTTGTTTCTGTTTTGTTTAAAAAATTAAATAATTTTTTTTAGGAAAACCGCACATTCACGCGTGTTTATGAAACGGAAAAAAGGAATCAATAATTTTCTTTTATTAGGCAAATATTATTAGCTAATATTATTAGTAACTTTTATGAAACAGGCCCCAGATCTAAAGTTTATACCTACTTGAAATGTTTAATTATCTGAATATTAAATACTCGACGACACAACGTTTGCATGTTCGTCTAAAATTCCCTGAATTTTCTGTACTTCTATTGATAACCAATTTATTATTAGCATTACATATTTTGGAATTACCCACGAAACGAAGGTAGTCGAGAAATTTGTTTAATCTGGATTGAGCATCTGCATACTTGCCTAATTTCATAATTACTTTGGAAACTTTGTGCAAGTAATATACATGTTATAGCAACTTCAGGGTATAACCGTAATCCGACAGCAGAAATGTTGAATACTCTATGGCGGTTACTTCTTATCCACATTAAATCATAACCAGGGGCGGATGGGGTGGGTCAGACCGGCCCTGGGCTTCTTGACCCGAGCGGCCCTTTATACTTGAGAGGGAAAGTTTATGGTATTAGCAAAATAAAAAAAAAATCAAAAAAGTTATATAATCAAATGGCAAAAAAATACGAACAAACAAAGCAAATACTCTAAAATTTAAAAAACAACAAAATAAATGTTTTGCTATTTTTGAAACAAAACGAAAACCAAATATTTTAAAAGTTTGAAACAAAATAGAATTAAAATAAACATTTTAAGCATCAAAATAATTTAATACGTTAGTACTTTCTGCAATAACCTACGGGTTTATTAATGATTTTTTCGTTGTCGATTTTATTTAACAGATCTCTCTCCATATTCATGAGCATAAAAGATTCTAAGTGTTCTTCTGATAAAGAATTTCTAAACCTATTTTTATTATATTTTAAAATTGAGAAGCTCTGTTCACATGACACTTGAGTCACTGGAAGAGTTAAAATGTATTGATATATAACCTATAAAAAGGGATATGCGTTTTGATATATGTTATATTTAACCACAGTCAAGTAGCAACAGAAAACGCAGTTTTGGCAAAGATCAGCCTCTTTTTTACATTGATTTTGAAAGTCAACTTGTTCATTCTCATCAATTGTTAAGAATGTGGAATCTTTATCAATAATATTTATAATGGAATTTTTAAGTGAGATTCCCAATTATTTATAAACTCATCTTTAATTCTTGAATACGAAGCATCTTGTTTAAACTTTAAAGTTTTTTGTAAAATGTACTGTAAACTTTGTTCTGGAAAGCACTTATTTTTTCTTATTTCGTCAAATGACAAGGGATTAAAGATTGATATGTCTGTAAATAAATTTAAATTTTTCTTGTAACTGAACTGGATGTCAACAATAAATTTTTCTCTAGAATGTTGGATGGACTCATCTGAAACATTTTCATCAAAAAAAGTCTTCAGTCAAAAAATTTTCTTTTTCTAATAATTGGAAATTCTTCTTATATTTCAAAATCAAGATCCTCTTTTCGATTTCAGCATTAATAACTGATATAATATAGCTATTTATGATATATAAGTATGAAAAGTACTCGTTTAAGGCATGAGTATGAAAATTTGTGGAACGAGCCAAGCGAGTTTCGCAATTTATACGAGTGCCTTAAACGTACTTTTCACACGTATGTCTTACAAGATTTTTTCTACGAGCATAATGAACATTGGCTTTTTTAAAATTACTTCTGTATATTTATCTGAATTTGTCGTTTTGATTATCATAACAATCAGATCATCATGGTGATCCAAATTGCTTTCTTTTATGTCAGTAAAGTTGACAAATCGATGTAATGTAAATCGAAAAATTCTGCCTCAAGAAGTTATTTCCAAGAACCTAATGGAGAGAATGGACTCTTCAGACATAGAAAATGGTGGTTTAGCTTCATCAGACGTAGAAGAATCTGCGAGAATAGCCATGAATTCGCTTCTACCAGCCCGCTCAACAAGGATCCAATATGAAAATGCATATAAACGTTTCGAAAAGTGGTGGAGTGGAAATAAAATAAAGAATCTCACCGAGACTGTCTTACTAGCGTATTTCTAGCAGAAGTCCACACAAGAAAAGTCTTCATCCCTTGGAGTCATTATTCCATGTTAAAGACAATGCTATATCCAAAGAGAAAAACATTGATTTAAGCAGGTACAATAATTTAATATCTTTTTTGAAAAGAAAATCGGAAGGTTATAAGGCGAAGAAATCTAAAGTTTTTCCAAAGAAAATGTCAAAAGTTTTTTAACAAGGGTCAACGATGACGATTTTTTGCTCATGAAAGTCACTTTAAACATTGTAAACATTGGAATCGCAGGAGGGTCTGGGAGAGACGAGCTGTGTCGAATTACTATTGAAGACGTCACAGACAAAGGTGACATTTACTTAATTAAAATACCTGATACTAAAACGAAAACCTGTCGAGAATTTGTTATTAGTGGTGGTTCAATTGAAGAAATTAATTTAGTGGAGATTGTTTGAAAGTATGAGCGTCTGCGTCCTCTAGGTATTAACAAAAATCGATTCTTTTTCCAATATAGAACAGGCGTGCCCATAAAACTGCCCATAGGTATAAATACTTTTGGAGCTATGCAGAAAAACATAGCTACTCTCCTTGGATTGCCTGACGCGTCTAGCTGTAGAGGACATTGCTTTCGGCGATCATCTGCTTCGCTCTTAGCAGACTCAGGAGCAGATATTTTGACTATCAAACGTCATGGGGGTTGGAAGTCGGCCACTGTAGCCGAGGGATATGTGGAAAACTGCGTCGAGAATAAACGAAAAACAGCCTTGATACTAGGAGAAAAAGAGGTTACCTGTACACAGCCTAATGGAGATGTTTTGACTATGAATACTTGAATCGGAAGTTCAGTGTCCTACCAAGAATTTCCGCCGGAGATTAATTTAACTAACTGTACAAATTGCGTGGTAAACTTTTTTAAGCCATGATATCTTATACAGTGTGTCCGCGGATGGAGTTCACAAGAGGAAAATAGTTATTTGTTTTACTAGGCAGCAAAGTAGTAGATTGACTGCCGCGGCTGATAGTTCATAGCCGAGCGTAGCGAGGCTAGGAATTCAGCTAAGGCAGTCAATCTACTTTGCTGCCGAGTTGAACATATAATTTTTTCTCCTATTGTTTATAATGATATATGTATATTGTATATTTGCAAATTATTACAATTCCTACAATCTTTTTATTTTTTCTGTAGTGATAAATTAAGACAAAATTTGATAGAAATCGCAATTGTTGGAATGGTTCGTTGCTATGGAAATATATATGTCCATAATAATTATAGTTTGACAACTTATGTCAAACGTTTTATTCCCATGGAGACTAATCACTTTGCTGCCTAGGCAGCAAAGTACTTACTTTGCTGCCTGGACAGGAAAAGTAAGACTTTGCTGATTGATATGTGTTTGCAAAATTAATATTTGCTGTCAATCGGAGAAAAAATTCTTTATTTTTCATTTTACGACAAAAAGTCATTCTTTATAAAAAGTTCTGCTTGTCGAGAAAATAAATTTACAATATAAAAATTTTCATTCAGATGTACCGGGTGGCCAACTAAAAATGGCACTCGGCTATATCTTGAAAAGTAATTGTCGTAAAGACTTACGGTAAAAAAAAATTATGAGTAAAGCGACCAAGAGAAAATATTCGAAATTATTTTTAAGTTTCCAAAATGACCGGCAGGGTGCGTTATATGCATCTTAAAATTTAAAACCCGTTTTTCCAAAATTTTCTTAAATTAAAGATAGTAGAATGCATTGCCATTTTAAAGTCGAAATAAATTCGATTTTTTTTTGTTAATCACTTTTTGCTCTGTCTCTGTAAGGAAAGTGGTGGGGGGTGTTCGATCATTTTCGGAAATAAATGTCAATAACTTCAAAATGGCTGAACGGATTTTAATAAGTTTATTGTCGTTGAAAAGAGCTTTCCTTAAGCTATGATCCGTGCCTTGAGTGAGGTGAATGTGATTTCTTACCTAGCCGCTAGCCGTTTTCTGACATAACCGTAAATAAATCAGATTTTCTCAAAAAATTTAAATGCACCGATACTACTTTTTTAAAACAAAAGACAGCCAAATGAGTGCCTAATACGTTTAATATGTTTATGAATAGGTGAAAACTCTCTCAGCGTTAAATTTATTAGGTTAGCGGAAAAGTGTGTGGAGGTAGAAGGTAGCTACGTAGAATAATTTTAAATATTCGAATTTTCATTTCAAAATTTGTATTTAGACTTTATGTTATTTTATAAGCAACTTGTTTCATAACATGTTTGATAAAAATAATAAATAATAGTACTTCTCTCTTGAGGCATTTTCTATTTTTTCTAATGTATTAACACCCTGTACATCTGATTGAAAATCTTTATGTTGTAAATTGATTTTCTCGATAAGCAGAACTTTTTATTAAGAATGACTTTTTGTCGTAAAATGAAAAATAAAGAATTTTTTCCTCTTGTGCACTCCATCCGCGGACACACTGTATATCATATGTTATATTATTGTGTTTGTAAAGTTCTAATAAAATTATTTATATTCAGTTTTTGTCATTTTTTAATTACTCAAAAAAGACTATGTAAATCTTTTCAGAATTACTTTTCACACTAATGCGAAAAGTAAATTATTTGGTAATTATTTAGAAAACGGGTTTTCGCTATTATAAGAGATTTTTGAAAAATTCCTTTTTAACGTGTTTATATAGGTGAAATATAACAATAATCCGCCACCGCAGCTTAGTAAAATTGTTTCTATAATTTGTTATTAACAAATAGATACTCACGGGACCGGGCGGCGAATAGGGGTGCTGGGCGGGGACACTACAGTCCGCATCCAAGGAAAAATAAACACTGACACTGTTTCTGAGAAAGCTTCTCACATCACGCACGGTATTGTGTATATCAGTATATACATAAAAATATTAAATGCGGTACACAAATATGAATAATTATTATTTCCGTCATAATAATGTCACCTTTGACAAGAAATAAAAAACTGTTAGTAAATGACACACTGCTGGTAACGGCTAACTTCAGCCCAAATATTAATAATGTTCTCAAATTGCTTTGTCAATTTTGAAATCGTTTGCAATGGTGATTGGGCAATGGTAAAAAATAAATGTACTAAAAACAGCAGCGCAGTGTTATCGTTCTAAAATTTCACTTCACGAATGGGCCTCGGCTCGCTTCGCTCGCTCCAAGGCGAGCACACAAAACTAACCCAAACTAACCAAAACAAAGAGGCAAGCGCTAGCGCGCTTGTCTCTTCACAATTGCAAACTAAGCAGAACAAACCAAACCAAAACTAATTGATATTAACCAAAACTAACCCAAACAAACCAAAACTAACCCAAACTAACTAAAACTAACCCAAACTAACCAAAATAAAGAGGCAAGCGCTCTACGCGCGCTTGTCTTTTCACTATTACGAACTAATTAAAGCCAACCAAAACTAACCCAAACTCACCAAAATAAAGAGGCAAGTGCGCTACGCGCGCTTTTCTCTTTACTATCCCGAACTAAGTAAAACCAACCAAAACTAACCCAACCTAACTAAAACTAACCAAAGTAAAGAGGCAAGCGCGCTACGCGCGCTTGATATTTCACTATCTCAAACTAAGCAAAACCAACCAAAACTTACCCATACTAACCAAAACTAAACCAAACTAATCAAGCAAACCAAAACTAACTCAAACTAACCGAAACCAATCCAACCCCTAGTTAACTAAAGTAGAGAGACGAGACAAGCGCGCTACGCGATCTTGTCTGTAGTATCCCAGATTAAGCAAAAAAAATCGAAACCAACTATAACTAATTTCGGTTAGTTTTGGTTAGCATGGGTTAGTTTGTGTTAGTTTAGGTTGGTTTTGGGATAGTGCAAAGAGAAGCGCGAGTAGCGCGCTTGTCTCTTTACTTTGGTTAGTTTGGGTTAGTTTTGGTTAGTTTCGGTTAGTTTTGGTTAGTATGGGTTGGTGTTGGTTGATTTTGCTTAGTTTGGGATTGCCTCGTTACTTTGGTTAGTTTGGTTACTTTTGTTTACTTTGGGTTAGTTTTGGTTTGTTTGGGTTAGATTTGGTTAGTACGGGTTAGTTTTGGTTGGTTTTGCTTAGTTTGGGATAGTGAAGAGAAAAACGTGCGTAGCGCGCTTGCCTCTTTACTTTGGTTAGTTTGAGTTTGGTTTGGTTAGTTTGGGTTAGTTTTGTTTGCTTGCGTCCTCGAAGCGAGCGAAGCGACCGGAGGCCCATACGTGAAGTGAAATATTAGAACGATAAACGATAACACTGCGCTGCTACCAATATTTGTGAAAAACAAATTATAGAAACAATTTTACTAAGCTACCGTGGCGGATTATTGTTACATTTCACTTATATAAACACGCTAAAAACGGTTTTAAAAAAATCTCCTATAATTGCGAAAATCCGATGTTATTACATTTATCATTAAATTTTTTACCATTGTCCAGTCACCAACGGAAACGATTTCAAAATTGACAAAGCAATTTGGCAACATTATTAACATTTGGGCCGAAGTTAGCCGTTACCAGCGTTGTGTCATTTACTGACGGTTTTTTTCTAACGTGACACGTGACATTATTATGACGGAACAATAATTATTCATATTTGTGTATCGCATTTAATATTTTTTTATTACGCATGCATCATAATCAACGATTATCGCACGCTGCAGCGTGCTTAAAATGATGTTTATGATTCGCCTACTTTTTTAAAGGTTGCTATAGAAACATTTGATCATGTCAAATATGAGAGATTAATATATTCGTCAATATATCCCTTACGTTTAATATTTAAAACATTTTTGAAATTATGATGCATTCGTAATACAAAAATAGCGTATGATATACGTGTATAAGAGGCCTTTAAAGCCCTTGCGACTTACAAAACACTCCGCTGCGCGTCGTGTTTTGAAATATGTCGCGCGTGCTTTAAAGGTCCTCTTATACACTTATATCATAATATACTATTTTATTACGCATGCATCATAATAAACGATTATCGCACACTGCAGCGTGCTTAAAATAATGTTTTTCTATTTTGGTATCATAAAGAAGTCTTTTCGATACGCAAAGTAGTGTCGAAAGGAAGCCCTTTTCGACACTATTTTTGTTGACTGTTTGCTATGATATTAACAAAATTGTTCAATGTCAAAGCGCACTAGCAAAAATTTCGACACCGTTTTGAATGGGATTCCTAATAATACAGACGTCAAAAGTGACAAGATGACCGTTCAACTTTTGATCGCGACTTGAACAAATTCATGTTTTTCATTAAAAAACGTGCAAAATAGAAAAAATAGTATAAAATACACGTTTTATAAGACATTTAGCGCACTCGCACGTTAGAAAACTCCCCGCAAGCGGGTCGTTTCCTAATTTCGTGCTCGTGCGATAAAATATGGTCTTTTAAAACTAGTATCTTAATATACTATTATGATACACCTTTTTGAAAGGTTTCTATAGAAACATTTGATCATGTCAAATGTGACAGATTAATATATTCGTCAATATATCCCTTAAGTTTAATATTTAAAACATTTTTGAGATTATGATGCATTCGTAACAAAAAATAGCGTATGATATACGTGTATAAGAGGACTTTAAAGCCCTTGCGACTTACAAAACACTCCGCTGCGCGTCGTGTTTTGAAATATCTCGCGTGTGCTCTAAAGGCCCTCTTATACACTTATATCATAATATACTATTATGGATATACTGATATACACAATACCGTGCGTGATGTGAGAAAATTTCTCAGAAACAGTGTCAGTGTCTATTTTTCCTTGGATGCGTACTGTAGTGTCCCCGCCCAGCACCCCTATTCGCCGCCCGGTCCCGTGAGTATCTATTTGTTAATAACAAATTATAGAAACAATTTTACTAAGCTGCGGTGGCGGATTATTGTTATATTTCACCTATATAAACAGGTTAAAAAGAAATTGTTCAAAAATCTCTTATAATAGTGAAAACCCGTTTTCGGAAATAATTGCACAAGTGCATCAAAATTACCTATAGTTTTGCATGACAGCGTGTTGTCTAAAATCTGCATGAGTTTATTTTCATATTTTGGAGAAAGAGCCCGACACCGATGGTGAAGGGCTCTTTTTCCAAAATATGAAAATGACCGAATGCAGTTTTTCTAAGACAACACGCTTGAATGCAAAAATATCTGGTTATTTTGATGCACGAGTGTAATTCGAGGGAATATTTCCCGAATAAGGACATGGTTTTGAAAAATAAATTTTTATATTTTTTTAATACAAAAACACACATGTAACTGTAAACAAAATAAAGAGATGCAAAATACGATTTTTTTTTAATCCGAAACGAGACATTTTCAATCATATATTTTGACTTTACTTTGACGTAGTTATAAATTGTCGCTGTCATCCTAAGTTTACAATGGAATTACCATAGATACGTACGATGCAATTATCGCCGTGCTCTTTCGGTTGCTATAGTGCACTTATCGCTGTAATTTTCCGATAATTGCACTCCTCTAAGGGGATTTTTTATACATGAGGGAAATATTCTAAATAATTACCAATTATTTTTCACACTAGTGCGAAAAGTAAATCACTTTTCACACTAGTGCGTTAAAGTGACATTTTTCACTCCGAAACCTACGATTTTGTCTCCTCCCTGCAGAATTTATTCTTGGATTTTTATTAATTTAATTCGATACTCTTCGCATGAAATTATGAAGACAGATCTGGCCGGTTTCTATAGCGTCATAAATATTCTTATTTTATCAATAACGTCAAGCTGACAGTTTATATTAAAAATTGTGAAATATTGATGTTATTGATTTGTATAATAGGCAAATGAATATAGAAGAATCAGCAAATGTCGCTCGTCTGTAGCTGCTGCCAGAAAAATCGAGGAAATGGTATGAAGCAACGTATCAATACTTCAAGAAATGGTACCAAAACAGACTGCTGCTGTAGTTTCAGAAACCGTACTTTTAGCGATCTTTCATGAAAAATCTGCTGTATTAAAGTCTCCATCAAGCCTATCTATGGTGTGAATATTCCATGTTGAAGTCCACCCTTTTCATACAGGAAAACATTTTTAAAGAGAAGAAATGACGGGTATGAACCTAAAAAATCCAACGTGTTTGAGAGGGAAAATGTGAATAAGTTCCTGTTTGAAGCCCCCGATGACATTTATATAATGATGAAGGATGTAATGATAATGGGAAATGCTGGAGCATGCCGTTCTAATGAACTCTGTGTAATGAGAATGGACAATGTTGAATTAAGGCATGAAGTTATAATTGGTACTATTCTTGATTCCAAAAATGGAATGGCACGTAAATTTACAGTGACTAAAAGTGACTATTTCAAAATAGTTCAAAATTACATTGATATAAGATCTCACATGACGAATTTTAATCTTAGCTTCTTCACGCGATATCAAAATGGAAAGCGCTTAAGCCAGCCTGTCGGGAAAAACACGATTTCTTCAATTCCAAGTAAAATTGCTAAATTTCCGAATTTTAAGCAGTATACTGGACACTCCCTTAGAAGAACGTAGGCCACTTTATTAGCAAATGCTGGAGTTGATGTCTTAACTCTCAAGCGACATGGGGGTTGGAAATCTGCAAGTATTGCAGAAAGTTATATAGCCGAGAGCGTCAACAATAAAAAGGAAGTTGCAAATGAAATTTTGTACAATATAACGAAGCCAGAAGTCTCCTGCAGTACTACAAGAGTGACAGAAAACTTGGTTAGAGTACTAGGTACTTTTACTTACTGTATCTGGGTGTTGAACTAGTGTAAACGATTGTTAAAACTTACAATAAATTTTCACACCTCACGAAGAAAATGCCGCTTGAATCCTAAAATTTGCCTGCGAGAAAAATAGAGTTAATGAATTAAGTTTCGAGCAGCCGGAATAATTTACTTCGTATTTACGTGAAACGAAATAGTTTAGTTTAATTTGCAGGGCGTTTTTCCTTCCGAGTTAAACAGTCCAAGTTAAAATTCGAGATGCGAAATTCTTCGAGAGGGAAATGACATACCGGATATACGTTTAAGTTGTAATTACATTTAGAAAGGATGCTAAAAGTTATGAGATAGTTGGTAGCTCTAGTTTAGCGGTGAGCACCTTTCAAGCTAAAATGTAGCAAAATGTTTGTAACGTCATTTTTGTTTCAGGCTGACGGATTTTCTGAGAAAATTTACAAGGTGAGTGTTTTTTTTTAACTTTCATCAAGATTTAAATAACCTACCTACAATGTGAGCCAAATGAAAGTAGCCCCTTTTTTAAATATATTAAACGGTTTATTATTTTCCGACCGTAATAATTTTTGGGCTGAGATGTGTAAGCCAACAATATTTAGATTTTAATTAGGTGGCGTTTTTCAGCTCATTGGAAAAATTGAATTTTATTCTTAAAGATGCCAACAATAGAAGTAACACTGCTTATTAGGCACCTTAGGAAAGAAGTATCCTTTTGTGTGCATTGCCATTAGTTATTATTATTTGACTGCAATCATTTCTTTTTATAAGAATTTTTTCATGATCGGTTGATTTTTCTTCACATGCTTGTTCTATCCTGTTTTTTAATTAAATAAGATTTTGAAATCTGTCTTCGTAAACAATTTCCTTAATTCGTCCAGGACAAAGTCAGGAGGTGTAAGGTCGGGGGATCTCGGCGGCCAATCTGAAAAATTGTCGTCATTCGAAGCCCGCTCAATCCATTTTCCTCTAAAATTGAAGTTAAGCCGAGAAAAGAGAAGGCGCACCACCTAACTAAAATATCAGAAAAAAATAAGTCCTAAAATGTTGATCCCCAAACTACCACACCAAGCATTTACTTTTTGATACACCTTATTCCGACATTCTACTACACAGTTAGGATTGGTTGTACTCCAAAACTTCAAATTCTGTTAGTGGTAAACGTCGCATCGAAATTTGGATGATGTTCAGAATATTCCATTATTCGTTTATCCATATTCTCAGGAAACAACGTGTGAATAAATATTGGTTTAAAAGGCTGGTATTTGTGTTTCTTCAAAACAGCTGGGATAAATTTAGTTGAGTAACTCAGATCAAGGGATCTTTGTGCAAGGCTTTTTTGGGTTACTCTGTAACAAGCAGCGTTTTATTTCACCTTTCTTAATACTTCTTGTTTAACTTAAAAGCGTTAAAAATACTTATTTCAATCAACATACCTGTGCGATAATAAATGGTGCTAATAGTGTAGGTCTCATAATATAATAGGTAAGTCTAACAGTAAATGCTTTATTGGCAGTTGTTTCCATCAATGTGAAAATGCCTTTATCTAATGAGGATAAAGTTGAAATTGTTTTGATTGTAGAAAATAAATACAAAACGTACCGAGAAGCTTTAACAGAGTCTGCTAACCATCCTGAAAATGCTATGTTGGGGTTTGGAACCTTCGGCGACAAAAGGCACTAAAACGGAGTTTTGTCGATAATAGCGAAACAGAATTATTGCACTCGACGCGCGTTTCACTAACCATATTAGCATCATCAGGAGTTGATTAAAACTGTTTTAATTATCTCCTGATTATGTTAACATGGTTAGCGAAACGCGCGTCGATTGCAATAATTCTGTTTCAGTATTGTGGATAAAACTCCGTTTTAATCCGGAAAATGAAAAGATTAGCCATATAATTTTAGGCAAGGTTATGAATAAATTCCAGTCCTATTAATTTAATCTTTTTTAAGTTTCAACTGGCTGTGGTCCAAAAAAATAATAAGAATATTGTCGAATGAGCTCGACGTATTGCTTCATGATATAGAGGAACCCAAAAATAACGTGCACAAAGATACCATGATCTAGGTTACTCAACTACATTTATTATTATTTTTGTCGATAAATAACATTAATGGACCGAATTTGCAGATATTATTGAGTTACCCCTGAATATAACGCAAGATCTGATATTTCAGTTAATGGTGCGCCCTGTCGTTTCTCAGCTTAACTTCAATTTTAGAGGGAAATGGAATGGGGGGATTCGAATGAAGACGACAATTTTTCAGTTTGACCGCCGAGGTCCCCCGACCTTACACCTCCTGATTTCGTCCTGTGGGGACGAATTAAGGACATTGTTTAAAGACAGATTTCAAAATTTTATTCAATTAAAAAGCAGGATCCAACAAGCATGTGTAGAAATCCCAGCCGCTCATGAAAGAAATGCTGTTCGCCGGTAAAAAAAACCTTATGAAGTGCATTGAAAATAACGGTGGTTCTGCTGAAGACAAAAATTTGTTAATTAGATATGCACCATAATGGTTTTATTTCATTTTTCTGTATTTTTCTGACGCCCTGTATAACATATCTTTTCTGTCAATGTCAGTCTTACTTTTATAACAAGCGAAACTTTTTATCAAGAATAACTTTTGTCATAAAATCAAAAATAAAAAAAAATTCCATTTGGTAACCAAATCTGGGCAGACGCTGTATAACAAATTTTTAATGTCCCGCATTTATAAGAATCGCAATCAAAAATGCTAATGTTATCAATTCTACAGCTTGAGTGGTTTGTACGCGAATTGAAAGATTTAATTTGTACTATTTTTACGAAAAGCAGGTTCTTGGAGGTTTCGCTTGGCTTTCTATCAATTCCATTAAACATACTCTTCACTCATCATTTATTCAAATTTGTTTTTTTTATTATGTTGGTAATACCAGTAAGTTCCTAAGCAATAGTGGATGGGCCGTGAAATTTTTTTTAATTAAATGGTAAATACAGGCCGTGATAAGAAGGAATCCAATTAAAACCGATTGCTCTATTCGCTAAGTGCAAGATCCGTTAAGTGATATCTGGTGTCAGTCAGTAATCGACGAATACAGTAGCATTTTTATACCTTACCGAATACGGTAAGGGGTCACTTTTGGTCGTTCTAGCATCGAAATAGTTTCGAGGATCGAAAAACTGCCAGTTTGATAGGGAATTTCTAGGAGAAAAACTCTCTAAATGACTTTTGACAGAAAATGTAAAGAACACATCGATTACTAGGGTAACAAAATGAAGGATTTTTTTTGGAAAATGTAATTTTTTTATAAAAAACCGACTAGACACGAGAAGCTAAGACAAAATTTGCATTTGACATTTTCAACATGATGCTGGTGAGAAGTTGAAATTAAACTTTTCGCCATTTAATATTTTATTACTGAAAAAGCGAATAATTTCGAACAACCAAACTTTCTACATAAAGAGGAGGGATGCATGTAATGCATTATGGGAAATTTGAAGGAACATCCTTTCCAATATTTTGATATAACTTTTGGGCTAAAGAATGTAGATTTATACATTAATTATAATTAAATGTATAAATCTCACAGGTGGACAAAACATTTTTTTTTGGATGTAACATAAAGCTGAATAGCAATTATGATAGAATGGACGTATCCAAATACAAAAATAAGAAAAAAAATCACAGTCCTTCACAAAGATGCAACCGGGGGGGACATTGAAAATGCCGAAGCAGAATGCAACGCTTATTAAATTTGAGATCTGAGAAAACTCATAATTGTGTGGAAATATAATAGTTGATAGAAGTTTGGGTTAGATTACGTAAGTTTAGTTTACCAAAATATACCAAATAATTGTATATTACTTCTAGGTCTCGTTCTTTTTTACAATTAAAACGTTATAAGTGTGATTCTAAAAAGCAAAAGACCATTTTCATTCGATTCGTCTCACATTCCTCGATAGCTAAAAGTCACCCTCACCCACCCTTAACACAATCTAATGTAAAAAATTTCTTTTAGCAGATTACGCAAGTTTGGTTTACCAAAATATATCACATAAATGCATATTACTTCAAGTTTCGGTCGTTTTTACTATTTATAACATTAGTGGTGGTTGTAAAAACTGCATTCGATTCGTCTCTCAATCCCCGATCTAACGCGGTTAGTTTCACTTATTATCAACTTATTTTAGTCATTTGAGTCAGTTCCACTACGTTATAATCAATTTTAATATGTTTGGTTAGTTTTGGTTATTCGTCTAATAAATTTTCGGTTAGTTTCTCTTAGCCGCAACTTTTTTTACTTATTTGAGCCGGTTCCGTTACGTTATAATAAATTTTAATAGATTTGGTTACTTTTGGTTTGTCGTCCAATCAACTTTCTAATAAACTGCTCGTCAAAAAAAACGACGCACCTAGTTTTTTGGACAATGTTTGAAAGCTCGTCACTGTAAAACTACTCAACCGATTTTAAAAAACTTTGGAAATTCTGAATAGTTGATTCTTTGACTCTTATGACTAATTTTTGGAATAAGATAATTTCCACCCAACATATACTACAGGGTGTTAAAGAAAGAGATGTTTTTTTTTACAAAATTTCAAGTTATCCCCATTTATGGGGTAGTTGAGATTGATAGTCGTAATACCTCTCTTTACTTGCAGTTAGGTAACACCTCGGAACGTTTTTGAGATTTTGTGGATATCTTGGCTAACTACGATTATATGGCAATTTTTCGAAAATTGTCGTTTTTTTCCAATTTAGTCCCAATAATGAGCAAATTACGGAAGATATCGACGAATTGAGAACACGGCGTCTTATGGTAGGTCATATGCTACCAGTTTGTGTACGTTACGTGATCTATTAAACCAGAAAGTTCAAATTAAGGGATATGTTTTACACAAAATAATTTTTTTTGTGAAAATTCAAAATAAAAATTGAAACCAAAGAAAATTATACTTGTAAACTTAAAATGCGACCTTAATACCATGGATTATTAAGAATGGGGTATTTTCTCGAAAAGATTTTTGATTTTTGGTGATAAATCAGTATGTTGTCGAAATATGGTAAAATAAGGATATTTCTTCGTATAACGTTACCATAAATATACACACGAGTTTTTGTCTCTTACAACCGTTCAAATTACACAATTATCACCAAAATTCAAAAAACGTTTCGAGAAAATACCCCATTCTTAATAATCCATGGTATTAAGGTCGCATTTTAAGTTTACAAGTATAATTTTCTTTGATTTGAATTTTTATTTTGAATTTTCAAAAAAAAAATATTTTGTGCAAAACATATCCCTTAATTTGAACTTTCTGTTTTAATGGATCACGTAACGTACATAAACTGGTAGCATATGACTTACCGTAAGACGCTGTGTTCACGATTCATCGATACCTTCCGTAGTTTGCTCATTATTGGGACTAAATTGGAAAAAAACGACAATTTTCGAAAAATTGCCATATAATCGTAGTTAGCCAAGATATCCACAAAATCTCAAAAACGTTCCGAGGTGTTACCTAACTGCAAGTAAAGAGAGGTATTACGACTATCAATCTCAACTACCCCATAAATGGGGATAACTTGAAATTTTGTAAAAAAAACATCTCTTTCTTTAACACCCTGTAGTATATGTTGGGTGGAAATTATCTTATTCCAAAAATTAGTCATAAGAGTCAAAGAATCAACTATTCAGAATTTCCAAAGTGTTTTAAAATCGGTTGAGTAGTTTTACAGTAACGAGCTTTCAAACATTGTCCAAAAAACTAGGTGCGTCGTTTTTTTTGACGAGCAGTTTAGTTTCCCTTAGTCTTAACTTATTTTAGTCATTTGAACCGGTTCCGATACGTTTTAATTAATTTTAATGAATTTGGTTTGTTTGGGTTAGTCGTTCCATCGACTTTCGTTTAGTTTCAATTAGTCCCAAATTATTTTATTTTCATTCATTTGAGTCGGTTCGGATCCGTTATTATCAATTTTAATAGGTGTGGTTAGTTTTGATTAATAGTCTAATCAACTTTCGGTTAATTTAACTTAGTATTAGTTTATTTTCGTCATTTGAACCGGTTATGATACTTTATAATCAATTGTAATAGATTAGATTATTTTTGGCTAGTTGTCGAATCAACTTTCGATTAGTTTCCCTTAGCCTTAACTTATTTTAGTAATTTGAACCGGTTCCGATATGTTATAAACAACTTTCATAGATTTGGTTAGTTTTGGTTAGTCGTTCAATTAACTTTCGGTTAGTTTCACTTAGTCTCAAATTATTTCAGTCATTTGAGTCGGTTCCCACATGTTATAATAAATGTTAATAGATTTGGTTAGTTTTGGTTAGTCGTCTAATCAACTTTCGGTTCATTTCACTTAGTATCAACTTATTTTAGTCATTTGGACCGGTTACGATTTGTTAAAACCAATTTTAATGGATTAGGTTATTTTTGGTTAGTCGTCGAATCAACTTTCAGTTAGTTTCACTTAGTCTCAACTTATTTTAGTTATTTGGGTCGGTTCGGATACGTTAAAATCAATTTTAATAGATTTTGTTAATTTTGATTAGTTGTCTAATCAACTTTCGGTTAGTTCCACTTAGTCTCAACTTATTTTACTTTTTTGAGCCGGTTCCGATACGTTATTTATATTTAATTTTCATTTTCATAGAGTTGATTAGTTCTGGTTAGTCGTCCAATCAACTCTCGGTTAGTTTTCCATAGTCCTAACTTATTTTAGTCATTTGAACCGATTCCGATACGTTATAATCAATTTTAATGGATTTGGTTTGGTTTGGCAAGTCACCAATCAACTTCCGGTTAATTTCACTTAGTCTCAAATTATTTTACTTATTTGAGCCGGTTCCGATATGTTGTAACCAATTTAAATAGATTTGGTATCCGAACCGACCCAAATAACTAAAATAAGTTGAGACTAAGTGAAACTAACCGAAAGTTGATTGGAGGACTAATCAACTTTCGGTTAGTTTCACTTAGTCTCAACTTATTTTAGTAATTTGGGTCGGTTCGGATACGTTAAAATCAATTTTAATAGATTTTGTTAATTTTGATTAGTTGTCTAATCAACTTTCGGTTAGTTCCACTTAGTCTCAACTTATTTTACTTTTTTGAGCCGGTTCCGATACGTTATTAATATTTCATTTTCATTTTCATAGAGTTGATTAGTTCTGGTTAGTCGTCCACTCAACTTTCGGTTAGTTTTCCATAGTCCTAACTTATTTTAGTTCTAGATTTGGTTAGTCGTCCAATCAACTTTCGGTTAGTTTCACTTAGTCTCAACTTATTTTACTTATTTAAGCCGGTTCCGATACACTATAATCAATTTTAATATGTTTGTTTAGATTTGGTTAATCGTCCAATCACCTTTCGGTTAGTTTCACTTAGTCTCAACTTATTTTAGTTATCTGGACCGGTTCCGACGCGTTATAATTAATTTTAATAAATTCGGTTAATTTTGGTTAGGCGTCCAATCAAGTTGCGGTTAGTTTCACTTAATCTCAATTTACTTTAGTTCTCTGAACCGTTTCCGATACGTTATAAACAATTTTAATAGATTGGGTTAGTTTTGGTTAGTCGTCAATTAAAATTTCCGTTAGTTTTACTTAATATCAACTTATTTAGTAATTTGAACCGGTTGCGATACGTTATAATTAATTTTAATAGATTTGGTTATTCTTGGTTAATCGTCGAATAAAATTTCGGTTAGTTTCGCTTAGTCTCAACTTATTTTACTTATTTGAGCTGGTTCCGATACGTTCTAATCAATTTTAATAGTTTTTGTTAATTTTGGTTAGTCTGCTAATCAACATTCGGTTAGATTCACTTAATATCAACTTATTTTAGTCATTTGAACCGGTTACGATCCGTTATAATCAATTTTAATAGATTTGGTTAGTCTTGGTTAATCGCCGAATCAACTTTCGAGTAGTTTCACATAGTCTCAACTTATTTTAGTCATTTGAGTCAGTTGCGATACGACATAATCAATTTTAATAAATTTGGTTAGTATTAGACAATCGTCGAATCAACTTCCAGTTAGTGTCACTTAGTCTCACCTTATTTTACTTATTTGAGCCGGTTTCATTACGTTATAATCAGTTTTAATAGATTTGGTTAGTTTCGGTTAGTCGTTTA
Source organism: Pissodes strobi (assembly GCA_016904865.1). Lineage (NCBI taxonomy): Eukaryota > Metazoa > Arthropoda > Insecta > Coleoptera > Curculionidae > Pissodes > Pissodes strobi. The sequence goes on from MU184232.1 coordinate 115,829, forward strand.
ATCAACTTTCGGTTAGTTTCATTTAGTCTTAACCTATTTTAGTTATTTGTGTCGGTTTCGATACGTTATAATTAATTTCAATAGATTTGGTTAGTTCTGGTTAGTCGTCTAATCAACTTTCGGTTAGTTTTTCTTAGTCTCAACTTATTTTACTTATTTGAGCTGGTTCTGACACGTTATAATCAAATTTAATTGATTTAGTTAGTCTTGGTTAGTTGTCTAATCAACTTTCGGTTAGTTTCACTTAGTCTCTATTTATTTTAGTCATTTGAGTCGTTTCCGACACGTTATAATTAAGTTTAATAAATTTGGTTACTTTTGGTTAATCGTCTAATAAACTTACGGTTAGTTTCACTTAGTGTCTACTTATTTTAGTCATTTCAGTCGGTTTCGATACGTTATAATCAACTTTAATAGATTTGGTTAGTTTGAATTAGTCGTCTAATCAACTTTTGGTTAGTTTCACTTTGTCTCAGCTTATTTCACTTAGTTGAGCTGGTTCTGATACGTTATAATTAATTTTAATAGATTTCGTTAGTTTTGGTTAGTCGTCTAATCAACTTGCGGTAGTTTCCCCTTCCTAGATCTGCGGTTAGTTTCCCTTAGTCTCAACCTATTTTAGTCATTTGAGTCGGTTCCGATACCTCATAATCAAGTGTAATAAATTTGGTTAGTTGTCTAATGAACTTCCGGTTAGTTTTACATAGTCTCTAGTTATTTTACTTACTTGATTATACGTTATAATGAGTTTAATAGACTTGGTTAGTTTTGGTTAGTCGTCTAATCAACTTTCGGTTAGTTTCACTTATTATTAACTTATTTTAGTAATTTGAACTGGTTCCGATACCTACGTTTTAATCAATTTTGATAGATTTGATTAGTCGTCCAATCAACTTTCGGTTATTTTCCCATAGTCTCAATTTATTTGCCTTATTTGAGCGGGGTCCGATACGTTATAATCAGTTATGCATAAACCTTGTCGTTTCGTTCACTAAAATTTTCCGTGTCGTGATGCGACCTTGGAAACTCATTGCCAAGAAACCAAAGTATTCATGTGAACCGGCTCCGATACGTTATAGTCAAATATAATGTTTCTGGTTAGTTTTCGTTACTCGCCAAAATTCGGTTTTGTGTAACCTATTTTGATACATTTTAGCCCGTTTTGGTGCTTTTGGTTACTTTTGATTAGTTTTGGTTAGTCATTCAATCCACTTTCCGATATGTTATAACCAATTTTAATGTTTTTGATTAATTTTGGTTAGTCGCCAAAATTCGGTTAATTTGGGTGATTCTTAACTTACTATAATATTTTTAATCTGTTTCGACACGTTTTAGCCATATTTGGTGCTTTTGGTTGGTTTAGATTAGATTGGGTTAGGTTGGGTTAGATAGTCCTCGTCGGTAGTCGTTCAATCAATATCCAGTTAATTTCAGTTAGGTTTAATTTTAGTCATTTCAATCGGCGCCGATACGTTATAATCGAATTTAATGGTTTTGGGTAGTTTTGGTTGATCGCCAAAATTCGGTTCGTTTTGGTTAGTTTTAACTTACTTTAATATTTTTAATCTGTTCCGATACATTTTAGTCTTTTGAGGAGCTTTTGGTTACTTTCGGTTAATCGTTGAATCAACTTTCGGTTAGTTTCAGTTAGTTCCAATTTATTTTAATAATTTGAACCGGATCCGATAGGTTATAACCAATTTTTAGTCGTTCAATCAACTTGATTGATTGATGTGCCAAATGTAGCATGCACTTTTTCGTGATTTGATACCCCATAATAGGAAAACAAAATCATTTTCAATGTTAATAAGTTGTAACACGTAAGGTTTTCTCGTTACATTTATAGAACAACATTTAATGTTACAATATCTGATGTGTATAGAAAAAAAATATTTAAGATTTTTTTAACAGTATATATCGACTGTATTTAGTCATACACCTACTAAACGTACTTTACATTTAAGAAAAACACAAAGATTAAAAATATTGATTTAAAATACTAATTAAATTTTATTTTCTGCTTTTATGAGGGGTTATATCTTCTCTCTTCAAAAACCAGCAGTAATCACCCATCATGGCTGGATCCCATCGTCCTTGATAGCGAATTTCCATTGTCCTAATATCTTGGTGTAATCTTTCACATTGCTTGTCACTGACAGCTCCCAAATTTTCAGGAAAAAATTACAGATGTGAATGGAGGATATTTATTTTTAATGACATTCCAAGCGATTTGTAGGCATCGTCATTAACTAACTGTTGGTAGTTTGCATCCATATTGTTGCCCAAAAATCCTCTTACAACACTAACAAATGAGTTCCATGCTCTGAGTTCCTGCCTGGTAAGCTTCTCTGTAAAATTAACGTCGTCCAGCAATTTTCTGATTTGTGGTCCAATAAAAATGCCTTCCTTAAATTTGGCATCACTTAACTTGGGAAAGACATTTATTTATTTAATTATTTATTTAAGCATTTCTGTCTAACAGGAAATCCATTTTTAAAACAATAATGTACAAATATAAGTGAAAAATACAAATTAGTGAATAAGTAACAATATTTAACACCTTGTGTTAGTTCATAGTTATAATAAATTGTATAATACAAATTCAAATCACAAATTATATAAAAATAAGTTTTTTAAGTTGATATGAGCACTGACTTAATGACATATGAAAAATATCGAGGTTGGCAGCAATATTGTTGTACTGGGCACACATTTTATATATGGGTTCTCTTAGCATTATATTGTTTGATGCTGATGGCAGGTAGAATAAGGTCCTGGATCTTGTAGCAATAGGGGGAACACGGAAAAATAAACCACTCCGCAGATGATTGGAGTCTACCAAACCCCTAACCAGTTCAAATAAAAATAATAAACGGACATAATTTCGCCTTTGGGCAAGTAAAGAGTTCTTTTAAAAATTTGAATCCACCACCATCTTTATTCATAGCCTTCACAAAGTTTTTCATCAGCCCAATGTGAAGAGGAGGCAGAAGGACATTTTTGGGGTCTACAAGAGGTCTAAACTTAACATTGTGAGATCCCGGTTGAAATTCTCTCTGGCCAAATTTTTGTTATATAATGCTGATTTACTGCACGACTCGACTGTCCCATAGACAAAGAACACAACAATATTTTGTAAATCCTCCCTGAAGTTCAAGTAAAATTCCTATAACATTTAAGTCCCCACATATCTGCCATTTATACGTGTTGTAGTTTATTTTATCCAAAAGAGTGCGCATATTTTCATAACTTTCTTTCATCGTCACTGAATGGGCAGCTGGTATAGAGGGTTTTAAATTTCCATTATGCAATAACACAGCTTTTAGACTGTATTTAGACGAATCTATAAATAAATGCCACTCAGAGGGGGAATGCTCAATATCAAGTTCCTGCATTAAACCATAAACATCAGCACACGAACACAACGAATTTTCCATACTGTAGAATGCAGAAAACGGAGCATATCTTTTTCTGAAATCGTAGTTTTCGTTTCGTTGGCTAATAAGTTCCATTCCTGAAGACGGGGACCAAGAAGTTCTTACTGTTGCATTGATAACCCCAAATCACGTACTAAATTATTTAACTCACTTAACAACTAACAATTATATGTGGCTCGCCGGAACTGGGACCTGGAGCAAAAGTAGGGTGGATGCGTTGTCTCCAGTATCTTCCAAAACAACATTTTGCGGATCTAAAGATGCGATCGGCACTGGTACGTCTTCATTATGAGGAACAGGTCGCATTGCAGACCGCAAATTTGGATAGTCGATCTTTTGCTTTCCCTTTTTGGAATAACCTTCAGTCTTTGTCAGGCAAAAATAGCAATCGTCTAAATGATTAGTGGGTTCTCGCCATATCATAGGGACTGCAAAAGGCATGCTCTTTATCTTCCCATTCATTCACTGCACCAATGATACACTACAACTAACACAGCACACATGGGAGTCCACTGCTTGTCTTGATCTCCAATTAAAACACCAAAATATAGCAAGTAGGCTTTTTTTTAACACTTTCTGAAAATTGCCTGGCTTGTGATTTCCCCATAAATTCTCCACAATAATAACAAAATTTGTCAGGAGCGAATTTGCAACTGCGGCGCGTTTGTCTCGACATTTCGGTCCTTAAAACACTTTCTTATCTACACACAGAGAACCTCTCACTTCGAAACTCAACAGAAGACTGATTTCTAATCTTAATTTTATGTCTACTATTGTAAACAACACAGTTCAGGTACTTTCCTGTTATAAAATGCATTCTTTGTACATTACATTACATTGACTTCCCGCTCGACTACCTGCAAATGTAAAAGGGTCTTATTGAGCTATTGAAAAGTGGTAGGTGTTAGGGCTTTAGGAATATTTTTCGTATTATTAGAAGGGTATTTCCATTTTAAAAATAAAGATCTGGTTTGTGTTACTAAAATCTTGTCCACCAGTGAATTATCTGAATTCTCATTGAAAACGGTTTGAAGTCGGAAAAATGCGTCAGGATCGGAAAATGTGAACATTTTCATGATTAGAGGCAGTATCTGCTGGATTTTATAGCAGATTTCAAGGTAAAATTTTACTTTTAGAATACTGATATGATAGTTTTGTGGTAAGTAAGTGGATTTATTTGCCTGAAATTTGAAGCTGGAAAATGGCCCAGATTCGATGAATTTGGAAATTTTTCAAGAAAAGAGAGATATCGACGTAAAATTTTACTTTAAACAGCGATGTTGTGGCAAGTAGTTTCAAAACATAGAAGACACAAAAATACGTGATGTGTCGTATGGTTTTAAGCAAAAACCGATTTTTTTTATATATTCCATGTCCCCGCATTTCCAGCAGCAAGCGAATACAGACAGGCCAGGGAATTCCTAATATTATATATGGCTTACTCAATTTATTATGAGTTTTTTTATATTTACTGCTAGGAAGCCAATAAATAATTTCTTAGGGAGGAAAAGAAGCATTCAGCCACAAAACTCTTTTTCAGGCATTTAAAAAATTTTCTATAATGGACTTCTGGCTAAGCATTTATTGTTTATCTATGTTTTTTTTAAATAAAATAAAATATTTTCCATTTGATTACATATGACCGATTTCTCCTCACCTCAAGACAGCCTTAGCCCAGCACAATAGGGGATTCAGCAACAGATGAAAATGTATTGTACTCAAGAAAATCAAACAAGAAAACATGTTAAAAGTTTATTTCTGAATAAATGCCCATATGTAATAAGATAAGGATAAATTAATCATGTTTATGTGCTAAAATGATAGATACAGTGAAAATATGCCGATGTTCTGACAGTTTCGGCATTTGAAGAGGAAGTTAGCATACTGATAATATCATCTTTGCTTACTTCAATATTATATTGTCAACGAAAGAAAATAAAAGTTCTGGCCATTTTCTTAAATTTGCCACACAAAATAAACTATGGCCATCTTCATTTCAAATACTCTAAGAACACAAACGCCTTTATCTAAAACCTCACTGTTCAGCTCTTCGATATTTGCAAACACGTCACTATGATCTTTCTCTAAACTATATTGCTATTTTGTTACTGTTTACTCGTTTTCTTAGGGTTATTCTGGTTAAATAGGTCTCTTTTCGACCCTTTTTTCATATTTCTTTTCCCAATTATTCTTCCAATGTATCGCCCTTCTCCGAAGTATCGAAGTATACGCTCT
>MU184232.1:137146-154102 GCA_016904865.1 Pissodes strobi
TGTTGCATTAAAACTTAACAGGTCTAGCAACAATATTAAAGCGGACAGGATACGAAGAATGCCAGACATGTTTAATGAACTTGTTAATGAATATCGTTGTTGATACCTTTGAGGATTAATCAAAAACATGTTTAACTAAAAAGACTAGTGATATTTGAACGGCAAACTAATATGCGTTTGGGGTCAAATACCTCTCTTAATACTTGTATGAATATTTAATTACTGACAGCGCGTTGTCCTTGTTAATTTTGTTGGATGTATAAGCGTATAAATGATATGAATACTTCGATAAATTATAAATACCTATTTAAGTTTAGGGGATAAAACACTGCTCTCTGTAGGATATTGAAAACCATTTATGCAACGTTATGTACACCATTTGACATATTTATGAAAAATTGAAATATTTAAGGTTGCCCTTTTGAAAAATATAATTGTCGATACTGGTTGCAGGAATATTGTTGATGAAATAATACTTCCTTCTAGTACTGGGGTAGTATTATTGATCTGATATTAGATAATAATGAACAATCATTTAGGGTTAAAGTGTTAAAAGCTCCTAGAATAACTGACCATAATATTATTGTTTTATATCGGGAAAATGAGAAGGATAGTATAGTGAGTGAAGTATTAACTACGGTTAAATGGAACCAGAAGCAGCTCCTGTTAGGTCTGTGATAATACGTCCCATATATAAAGAATGGAATAATACTGCCGTGAATGAGGCTAGAAATCAAAGGGATGAAGCATATAAAGAGTGGAGTAGACATAGAACTGAACAAAATAGACAACCATACAAACAGAAGAGAAATGAAGCGGTAAAACGTAAGTAATATGAGATGAAAATTAATGAGAATAAAAATAATTTTGTTAAATAGTGGAAAGTGTTAAAAGGAATTATGCCAAATAAAAATAGATGTAGAAAAATTAATGAGATTAGATCAGTGAAGGTAATATAGTGAATAGTGACTATGAAATTCCAAATAGTTTGAATAACTGCTTTGTAACAAGTATTTTAGATATAATTAATGAGATTGATAAATCAGAATCACAATCTACCGTAACATATAATCGTAATTTGGACATAGATTACGAACATTTTAATAATAATAATAATAATAATAATAATAATAATAATAATAATAACAATAAGCTCTTTATTTCCAACAGGCAAGCGCCCAATTACAGGAAATTTACATACAAATTAAGAACAAGTAATTCACAAAAATATTGTTATACAAAAAAAAAATATGAAATAAATAATAGTTATAATCAAAATAAACTAGCAAACTAAGCTTAGACTAAAAATAAGGAACGTAGAGGAACAAAACCGATCAAGAACTGTCCGAATAACGCAAAGTAAGTAAAAGAAACTAAAAAAGAAAAATAAAATAAGCCAAAATAAGAAGTGACAAAGAAGAAGACAATGAAAACAAGGGAAATACAGATGAAAAATGAGTTCGAAGAATGTGGAGATACAGTTAAGTTGAGAAACTAGATAACTCACGCAGATGTTTCAGTTAATATCACAGGCGCTTGATACAAGAGTTAAATTTTTGTACATGTTGTGAATGAGGCGGTGCTCTGGTACATAATATTAGATCTCGCCAATCTCAGAGTGAACACGGGTTGCTGTCTAGCTCCTAAATGCGGTATATGATATGGTATACTTTCCAAAGGAAAGGGACAATCGATCACATCATGGAATGTCGCCGATTGGGAGTCTCTGCGCACAGGCATTGACAGTTTCCCAAATCTGGACAACAAAACGTTATGACCAAACCCTCTGTCTGGGTAGATACCGTCCTCTCTGAACATAAGATACTTGAGAAATCGCCTCTGCACAGCCTCCACCGAATCAATGTGGCAATCATACAATGAACACCATAAAAGTGACCCATCCAGCCTTGTTATAACGAAGAACTAATAAAACAGAAACTACAGTTTCTAATTAGAAATCCCAATTTTCGTGACGCACCAGCTACCATCTGCTACATATGAGGAATAAATTTAAATTTCTCATCCAACACTGAGTCAAGATCCCTGACAGTTGACGATCTATCCAAAACAATGACGCTAATAGAATAGTTGAAGACGATGCGACTTTTTATTCTATGATAGGTAATTACAGTACATTTTGGGACGCTTAGGTCAAGTCTGCTGGTTGGGCACCACTCGCTAACAGCGCAACGTCAACATTAGCCTGTATGAGAAGACAGTCTGCAAAGGTGTCAATGCGGTTGAGGATTTTAAGATCGTCAGCGTAGACTAGCTTGAAACAGTCAATCTAGCGAATTATATTGTCAACAAATATATTGAATAAAAAGGGCTCAAGGTAGGAACCCTGAGGTACTCCCGAGGTTTCGATAAATGGGTCAGATCTAAAGCGCTCAATTGCGACAAACTGCTTTCGATCTAAAAGATATGATTTTAGGAGTGCGATGAGACTGCCTGAAAAACCATATATACTGTATGGCTCTTGTAAAAATACATAATGATCAATCTGATCAAACGCTATGTGGAAGTCCGTATAATTACGTCGACTTGGCTCCTATCATTGAGAGCCTCGCAGACACAGTGCGAGAGAGAACACAGATTAGAAATACACGACTTTTTTGAGAAAAATCCGTGTTGCTCGACGGAACGCCTGTTTTTGATCTTGGAGAAGATAAATTTGTGCAGGATAATCTCGAATATTTTGGAGAAGTTACATAGGATAGAGATATGACGATATTTCTCAATAACTGTGGGATCACCCTTCTTATGGTGGCCCTTACCACCTTCCAGTTTCAGGTTTATATTGAAGATATGACACAGTGGCTCGTAAAAAAGATAAAGCAGCCTCTAACAATGAAGCCTGGGATGCCGTCTGGGCTAGAAGAGGTGATCTTGTTTTTAAGTTTTTTGCTTGCTACAACCATATCATAAGAAGTTATTGGCGGAATGTGGATGCTGTCGGAATACTGCATCAACGGATCAATATTTGCAGGCTGGTGGGAGTCTTTGAACACACCTAGAAAATAGTTAGAACAAGCCGAAGCGATTCATTGGGGTCTGTGGTAAGAGTTGCTTTGAATAAAATACCGAAGTTTGAAGGATCAGAAGTTATGCTTGTCTCGGCACGCCGGATATATTCCCTCTAAGCCTGTATTTTCATAATTTTTCATTAATTTGTATTGAGGACTTACATCAAATCATATTTTCTCTGAAGAATCAAGGAAGTCCAGACGAAATAAACGTGATGTTTATAAAGCAGTGTTTTGGTGCAGTTTCTGAGCCTTTTCTGAATTTAATCAATTGTTCTCTGGAGAAAGATGAAGTGCGAAATAAATTCAAGAGAGGTATCCACAATAATCCCCTTCCCTAAAGCAGCTAATTATAATCAAACCTCGGACCTAACACCTACCAATATGTTAAGCACCATTGAGAAGATACGACTATACCAGAGTACAAACAATATCGAGTAGAGCCACTTAGTAAAATAGTTTGATGTTTTTGCATCAAATGCAAAAACCGCTGCACACCTGCAGCAGCGAGCAGTCTGTCAGGAGAGAGTCAAAAAGTATTTGCTGATGCAAAACTATGTCCTCGGTTATTATTTCAACGCGACCCGACAGTACACAATCTCAGGGCATTTGCACACTGACTGTAGACTATCCTCCGTAGCCGAGCCACCGCAGGTCACGAACCAGATTGATCCGGATTCGCTCAGACGCCAAACATTGTCGGCTAAATTGGAAATTTGTCTCCAGTGAATCTACCGTATATTTATTTATACCGTGGCTATAATATTCTTAGCTTATGACTGTCGATCAAACTACAACTGCGAAACGGCATTAAAATATGTATTGAATGATTGGACACAAAAATTAGAGGCCCGTTTAACAACCTACGCTGTATTTCTAGATCTTCAACGGGCATTTGATACTCTTGATAGGAAACGATTGTTGGGGAAATTTAGAGCAATTGAGATTCGTGGTGGATAGTTGCATGAAGAACAGGAAACAAAAAGTAAAAGTCAACAATAGAGTTTCCAATGAAATAAATAAGAAACGTGAAGTTTCACAAGGCAGTCTTCTCGGCCCTTTTCTGATCCTGATATAAATAAATGATATGGCTCATATAGCATGACCATGTACAATGCAGCTTTTTGCCGATGATACGCTTCTCCATTTCTCCAGTGATGACCACGAAAATTTGGTTAATACTGTGAACCAAAGCTTGGAAAATATATATAGGTGGTTTTGTGTCATTAGGTTGAAAATAAATATTAAAAAACCAAATGTATGATTGTCAGTAAAGAAAGATATTATAGAATACTTAAGTCACAAAATTGTGAAGTTAAGAAAGAAGAAACAGTGGCAAAATTTAAGTATCTGACTGAAATATTGGATAAAGGGATTTATTTTAAAGAGCATGCTAAGTTTATTATTAGGACAATATCATTTAAAATAAATTATATTCATAGATGTTTTCCTTGTTTGAATCAATGGACAAAATAGATGTTAAATAACGCCATTGTCCTTCCTCACTTTACTTAGGTATTGTTCTACAGTTTTTCATCTATCAGATCAAAATGGACTGTCACGTTTGCAAAAGCTACAGAATCGAGCCATGCGTATGATATTACATTGTAGAAAAACTACTCAAATTAAAGAAATGTTGTTGACATTAGGGTGGCTATCTGTAAAGCATTATCTATCTTCCTACACTCATTTTAGTACTTAAAATTAAAAAGAAAATGGCATCATCTTATTTATCAGACAAAATCACTTTTAACCATGATAGACATACCTATCCTACAAGGACAAGAAATGATTTTTACTTGCAACAAGTGTCCACTTCTCATGCTCAAAACTCTTTATTTTAGAGTGGTCTTAAAAGTTATAATCAACTAGCTTCAGAACTAAACAATAATATTAATCTAAATGTATTTAAAGGAAAACTTTTATTTGTGCAGACTGGACAGGAGACACTTTTTATTTGGACTTTGGGAAGGTGTTGGCCTGTATTGTATAATTTGTTTTGCTTATCTGTTATGACTATAATTTTACCCTAACAATATGACTCAAACAGAAACATTGAGTACAGATTTTTTTTGAGGCATCACCTCCCTAGAAGCACCCTCTGTGGAGTGGCTATTAATGAGCAGAATTTAATAACTTTTGTTTTATCCAGATAGTACTGATGCGTTTCGGAGCTTGCGAAGGTTCTATGCACACGTTCTAATGGAACACAAAATTACTTTAAAAACAACATCATTTATGACTGTAATTAATTTAAATATAATGCATATTCCTTGCTTATAGATATGCAGGTTTAACAATAGATACTCATTCCCCATGTGATTGCAGTTGTTGCTTTGTCTAGATGCATATATCGTTAAAATATATTAAAGTCAGCTTCTGGCTATAAAACTAAATTTTGGAAAATGAGCTTTTTGACTTCAATTCATAAGTCTGGACAAACTCATTTAGTATAAACTCGAAGATGTTTAAAAATATTTTGAAATATATTTTTCGGCGACATCCATTAATGTTACGGTATCTGTAGAGAATGTTATTTTTCTTATAATTTAAATTTGTAAATCGTATTCGTGGTATGTTCCATTAATTTTCGCCATGCATTTGACAATTGAATGAAATTTAAATAAAATTTTCATTTTGGGTAAGTGAAGACGTAGGGCAATGAAATCTCTAGAAAAGACTACGTTTTTATTATAGTTTTCTAGTTAGTTGATAATAATAATAATAATTTAATAATTTTTTTTATTATAAATAAAGACTAACACATTGACATCATTATTTTTATGCACGATCTCAAACTGTGACATTTTCAAGCTGGCTTGATTTAGTCGAATCAAGGCGAATGTAATAAATCAAATTAATACTGAAACGAGTGCAGTAATAAATGTTAATGCTTATACACTTTAGATACTAAACTGAGCAAACAATAGCCACAGTGCAGCACAATAGACTTACATGATTAATTTTAATGGCGACTAGGGTCAGTGGATGTCTTCCATTTATCATTTAAGCTAGATTTACTGTGATGAGGCTTAGATTTAGATAAAATAATTATTATAATTACAAAATATTAACTTTAATTAGCTTTTGATAACTCGCAGTATAGGCACACTATACAGAAAATTTTTAAGTTGCATTTCAATATTGGCCGATTTTAAGTAAGAAATTGATATGCATTTTTTAACATTCTGCGGTGTGGTTCATTAATAATTCGCCATAACGCAACTATATATTTTAGATTGTATTTTCGACCGACATGTAGCCTTTAGCAATGAATTTATAACCACTGAGGCCCTTGAAAAGTAATATTTTTCACGAAAACCGATGTTTCATTGTACATCTAATCAATGTAACATCATCGCCAACTAGCGTTGGATCCATTTAAACTTCCTCCACGGCTCGAAGGAGATAATTATTTACTATTCTTGAACAGCATCTGAGGAACCTCCTCAATATTGGTTTTTTCAGATTTCAGTTAAAATATGTAATATATACATATATTCTAGGGACTAGTGATACCTAACTTAGTTAATCAAGCTCGAAGCTCTCATCTTGTATTTCTTTTTGCTTATCTCAATCGTATCCTTAAATGCAATTCTTACAGTCTTGGTACAAATTCAGGAAGTCGCCAATGTTAAAATTAGCAAAGTAATTTTCTTTAATTCGATATGCTAATTGGATAAATGTTCGTAAACGTGTATTCAGGTTAATGTGATCATGATAGTGATAGTTTTAAATCTATAATATGTAGTTGCAGTTTTATTTCTGTGAGAAGCTAATGAAATTAATAGATTGTTTGATCTAATTTAATTTTGAAACGAGGATATACATGCTTCACATCTTAGGTATCTTCTAGACTATAGCCAATGTTTCTAGTTAGATGTAGGATTCCCTAGAAGGACATATTACTTCTTTTGGAAGGTGATAAGGAAAACAACCAAAATATTTTCCAAATAGATAGGGCTCCATGTCAAAATAGAGAGGAGATAAGGCAATTTACACACAACAATTTTTTGCAGCTTCCCCATTAAATTAGTTCTTACGGGAAACTTGAAAAAATAGATGTGAAAGATCTGGAACAATTTAAACAAAATAAGAGAAACAATTAAGTGGCTTAATCAGAGCAGTTCTAAAGCAAAGGCAGCAAGAAAACCTGAAGCAATTTACAGAACATTTATTGCTCAAAATACGATGGAGTTTAAGTTAAGGTGCGCAGGCCGAGTAGCAAAGTGCAGGATAAAAACAATCTGCCGCGCATTGTACGTATATTGAGAAGCAGTTTCATGCAATAGGTCGATGAAAACGCAGGGCCACTGACGGCACTCTGTATTCTGTATATAGTGTACATACATTACTTGGCGCGATGTCCGTCAATGTGAAAATTTATTGGCGGAATATCTCGATTTGAGCTCTGGGTCAGATTCGGATGCCGAGCACGAAACAAAGCACATATCAAACTCATAAGCAAATAACAGATTAAGCTCATAAACAAAGAACATATTAGACTCATAAGGAAGCATAAGTGGAGAACTCCTTATTGAAGGTGAGGAGCTTGGGCGATTGCGAATTTGAATCCACTGACTCTTCGGACGATTTAGAAAAGCACACATTGAAGAAGAACTTGTAGAATCAGCAGAGGACATGGGTGGCTGGGTGACCAACTCAACTATCGAACTGATGCCACGAGAAGGATGCTATTGAGGGGAAAAGGTTGGTTCAAGAGCATTTTGGCAGGCTTGATTTTTCACAATATGCTGAGATGAGGGAGGCATTTTTTTGTAAGCTCATACACATACATGAAGAATAAACGCAGATCGTCCGTAGGGACGATTCTTTCTATCATTTTTTTTCTCTCCATCCCGTTCTTTTGACCTCTGTTTACGTTCTTCTATAGTCGTTTTTATCAAGCCGTTTTTATCATTATTTTTCAGTTTCTTTTGTGAGTTCTTTAATATTGAAGATCCAGCAATGTTAGGTTGGTCCAGGTCTTTATTCCCATCAGCAATCTGGTAATCAAACTGTTGGATATTAGATTCAGTTACTTCACGTTTTGTTGATTTTAAATGGCCTTAATCGTTAGTAAAATTCGTTCACCACGTACCGCAATAAAAATTTCATTTGCGATTGGAATTTCATGATTTGATTTATATTGCTGCTGTCGTCGTTACTCTACGACCACACAAACATATAATATGGTTATTCCTTAACTTCGTCCATTTAGCTTTGATCTCTTCACCTGGAAGGGAAATAATGTTACTTAAATTTCCCGACAAACAAAACATGTAGTACTTAAAAATGGAAATTGAACAACTGTTTTGTTATGGGCGTTTCAAGAATCTACCTTCTGGTGATAGCTACAAAAGCATTCAATATGGCTAGACGATGGGAGACAATAGCTAAAATTGTCAATACAGTTTTAGTTGCAATATGGACAACTATGCAGCCAGCTTAGAATGTAATTGGACATCAATTGCCCCCAATTTTGAATAACGATAGAATTTTCGGCACGGTGTGGGGGCGATAGACGAAAAGCAAATAGAATAGAAGAATAGAAAAAAGGTTTATTATGCAATAATAGATGAATATACAGTGACATTACATCCTATCACACAAAAAGTAACATTCGCAAGGCGTTCTTTCAAGTTACCTCACCAAACAATAAGGTTACTAAGTAAATGCAAGTATCTCAGTTAACAGAGAGAAAATATAACAACTAAGCCATTATACATTATGACATAATTTGGAGAAGATAAGACCTGTATTTCTGTTTGAAAGCCGCCAATGAATTAAGTATCATAATGTTATATATCTCTGAGTTGAGCAACTCTATGGCCAAAAAGGCAAATGAGTCCCTAAATTTAGATGCACGATACTGCGGCATTTGATATCTAACCACGTTACGAAGATTTAGATTGTGTAGGTCTTGTCTTGCTACCATATATTCCCACAGGAAAACTGGGGATCTGGACTTGAACACCTTACAAACAAATACACCAAAATGAAGCTTCGCTCGATATTCATATTTTAGAAGATTGTTTAGAGCATATACGGGAGAAATATGATCAAATTTATTTACACAGAAAACAAATCGAACACACGCATTCTGTATTGTCTTTGGAGCTCACCACTTAAATATTTGTAGTATACTACATTACAATAGTCTAGTGGGGGGTAAATTAGTGATTCGATTAGCATTAATTTAATCTTAACAAGCAAGATATATTTAAATGCGTATAAACTTTCAACTTAATGTACACAGCTGACAATTTTTTATTAACATGAGCCTCAAAATCCAGCCCCACATCGAACGTCACCCCAAGGTTTCTAGCAGACAGAAGGCAATAACGACCCATTAACGTTCAGGGCAATAAAATTATAAAGACTAAATTTGTTTTTGATGGTATTAGAACCAATTATCGTATAAGTACTTTTTTTCGCGTTCAGAATCAAACCATGATCGGTAGACCATCCGAAAATCGCCATTCACCTCCTGTAAAGCCCAGCTCTCATTCTCAGGGAAAAAACCTGCCAAAAGTTGCGTGTCATCCGCGTAAAGGTGGACGGAGCAAAACCGGACCCGCTTAGGAAGGTCACAGGTATATAAAGTAAACAGTAATGGTCCCAGAATACTCCCTTGAGACACTCCATGCCTCATCAGGACGGACTCCGATCTCACCCCTCCAACTCCACGATCTGCGTTCTTGCGCAACCATACTTCAATTATAAACGCGATTTATCCATCGTTTTAATGGAAGCTGTTGACGCAAAGTACAAATTCATTATCATTGACGTAGAACTTATGTGATCATTTAGTGATTTGGAAAGAAAAATAGATAAGGTAACACTTCCACTTCCTTCTCCCGCTGAGTTACCCCTTTTTGAAAATATAATGCCGTACGTATTTGTAAGGGATGAGACATTCCCAGTGATGGTGAACTCAATGAGACCTTACCCAAGAAAAAGTGTGACGGGAAGCTATGAAAATGAAGTGCTCAATTATATGAGCAAGATAAACTATTATGTGTATTTGAAATCTTAGCTTTAGGATTGCGGGTATTCCAAAGACCATTCGAAAATAAAATCTCCAGGGTTGTCAATGTCGCCGAAGAAACTTGCGTTTTGCACAACTATTTACGCAGAAACAATGCCTTGCGTCATGATAATGTACAAAATGGCTTGAATGAAAATTTACCAATAGAACTGCTGCTTCGCATTTTAAGGAGTCGATCAAGGAATATGCACGAAACCTTTCCGGCAAGAGGTGAATCCACTGAATACTTCGGGCTCATTAAAAAAAAAAACAATAAAATTTCTATTCCCTATCCAAAATATTTCATAAAAATAAGCCATATTTAAAATTTAAAATCAATCGCTTAAAATAGTTTTTTTTTTCAGAAAGACAATCAAATAAGTCACCAATACGGCATTTTCCATCTGATCGATGTGATTTTTTGGCATGTTCTGCTCATATCTCCCCTCTTTAGTGTACGAATGTTTGGTTGCTTCAGATTATTCGGTTGCCCAGGAATAAAATATTGAGTGGTGTCGTGTCAAAACCCGAAATGGCGAAAAGTATAAATTCAAGGAGCTCACCCTGTATAAAATGTATAATTATTTTCAATGTGTCTTCTGATACAGTCTTTGGCGTTGATTCTCGTCTATAAAAAAAATTAGTTTTCGAGAAAAAAAACCTTCATTTTTTTACCTGGAAATCGAGGCTCTTTTAAAATTTTCCCTGGAAAGTCCATTTTCCCCACATTTTCGAAACATAGGAACTTTTGGAGAGTTTTTCTCCTAGAAATTCCCTATCGAACTAGAGTGAGCCGTTCTCGTATTTCGTAATGCCTAAAGATGCTACTATGTTCGCCGGTTACTGACACCTTGACCATGTGACTTACCGGATCCTGCACTTATGGAATAGCATCGTGTAACTTGTATCATCCAGAAGAAATCTCCAAAAATACTATGTTTGGGTTTGGCCCTTCGGCAAAATGCACTAAAATGGAGTTTTATCTACAATACCGAAGCAGAATTATTGCATTCGACGCGCGTTTCGCTAACCATGTTAGTATCATCAGGAGATGATTAAAACTAAATTTAAAATCTACCTAACTCTCTTTTATAGTCTGGAATCTCACCAGTCACGCTCGATCAACCAATACAATGGACTATAGGGAATAGGCCCTCTATCTCTATTAAAACTTTTTTTACATTTAATAATTTCCATACTTTCATATGCGTCTAATAATCTCTTATCAGTTATATTATAAATTAATTTTTAATTTTGAATTGTTATTCTGTGATTATTATCAAAAGCATGCTCGGCAACACTTGTTTTTTCTATTTCAAAAAATAGATAATGCTTTTTCCCTTCGACAAAAATATAAACTCTTCCTTAACGAACCATATTTTACTGAAATAAATATGGTTGAATCGATTTTTTACAAATCACTTTGTAGAAGGACTCATCGTTATTGTACCACCCTGTACAGGGTGGCTCGAATTCGTGTCTATGTATGGAGAACTCAAAAACCGTAAGAGATACAGTGTCGGTCAAATTAAGGCAAAATTGCGCATTTAAGTGCCTAACAATATGCCGTTTAGAAAGTTTTATAATTCCGAGTATTTACGGAGATATCCGGAAAAAACCGAAATTTTGAAAAATCGTTTTATTTTTTTCCTGGGCTTATTTAAAAACGGATTTCAAATCTAATTGCACTTTTGCATTGCCACTTTTTCCGCTCTATACAATGATGATATCCAGTTTGAAATCCGACGTTTCATCTTCAAGGGATCATCATTAACTTTCTTTTTTTAAATGCGAACTTAAATTTTTTTTATTGTTTTTCAGATGGTATTGGCGTTATTAATATGAGTACGTGTTTTTATTTTTTTTATTTTTTATTTTTTAATTTTTATTATTTTTTTATCATTTTTATTTTATGTATTTTGCTTTGGCGTGATTTTAAATAATTTAATGTAGCTACTTTTGAAATTTTCCTATTCTATAAGAATATTTTATTTGTTTTTTGCATTAAGTAGAAAATTGGAGCCCGTATTGAAAATTAAAAATAGTAAAATTATTTTTTACGAAAATATGGCCATGAACTATTACTCAAACAAGTTGCTTAGTGCATTTTATTTATAAGCAAAATTCCAATAGGTGTTTTTCCATCAAAGTTCCTCTAGTATCACGTAGTACTATTATGAATTGTTAATGTTCTCTATTAAATAAATTTTTTAATTGGTTAAAAGTTGGGAATATTTTATCTTTACAGTAAGCAACTTGTTTGAGTAATAGTTCATCGCCATATTCTCGTAAGAAATAATTTTACTATTCTTTATTTTTAATACGCTCCAATTTTCCACTTAATACAAAAAACAAAATAAAATATTTTTATAGAATATAAAAATTTCAGAAATACCTACCTTAAATTATTTAAAATTACGCCAAAACAAAATATATAATTATTAAAAAAATAAAAATACTTACTTAAAAAAAAATAAAAACACATAGTCATATTAATAACGCCAATACCATCTGAAAAACGATAAAAAAAATTAAAGTTCGTATTTAAAAAAAGAAAGTTGATGATGATCCCTTGAAAATGAAACGTCGGATTTCAAACTGGATACCATCATTAGATAGAGCGAAAAAAGTGGCAATGCAGAAGTGCAATTCAATTCGAAATCCGTTTTTAAATAAGCCTAGGAAAAAAATAAAACAAATTTTCAAAATTTCGTTTTTTTCCGAATATCTCCGGAAATACTCGGAATTTTAAAACTTTCTAAACGGCATATTGCTAGGCACCTAAGTGCGCTATTTTGCCTTAATTTGACCGACACTGTATCTCTTACAATTTTCGAGTTCCCCATACATAGACACGAATTCAAGCCACCCTGTACATGCAGAAATACTAAAAACGATATTATAATAAAGCAGTAATAGATCTTTTATCTTGTCAGTATCAAGTCGAGAGTGTAAACTCGACCACTTAGAACTTGAAACAATAATTATATCGACGTATTGAAGTAGGATTGACCTGTATCAAGGATGACTGCTTCTTTAATATTTAACTATCTAGCTGGACTTGCTGATCAAATAAAATAATAAAAACACTCCCTTGGGCAATTCATTTACACTGTGCGCTAAAATAAATCTTAATGTTGCAAAGTTCCTACGTTATCTCGTATCTCATCAATGCATTCCATTATTATGAGATTAAATATGTCGGTCGTTAAAAATAATCATTTGATTCCAATACATTCATTTTTTCCTATTAAATGGTATTGAATACTGAGTGATGTAAATACTTATGGTTGGGTAATGATATTTACTGAACTCCTTTACATGTTTGATATCTGTAGTCTTATCGTTATTATCGCATGAAACCTAAACTTTTTTCTTGTAATTTTACTTCTAAAATTGAAACGGTCCTTTGGCAAAATTTGCCAGTGCTTAAATTTGCTAATATCTGTGGATTATCACATCAAAAACAGAATGGACCTCTCGAAACATTGGGTAAACTTGCAATGTTATTTGGCAATAGTTCACATTCACTGTTGCTTATGGTTGCTTTCCCTAACTAAACTATTACGCTTCTTATAACATAATTACCTTTACAAAAATATCCCGTGAGAATGTATGGATTCTTAAAAACCCCTTTACAGCTGTCCTTATATGTCATCCAAAACATAACACGCAATAGCAATTTTTGTATGATAAAATTTTGTATTCTAGAAATATAACCTCAAAAAATATTCCATATCTGGCTGCAGCAAAATTTAAAATATGCAATATGCACTGTTTATAGAGCTTTTCCGACAGATACCTGGATATTACCCTAATATCACAACAAACACGACCTAGCTAACATTGTAAATGCTACCAAACCTACAAATATAGTTCCTTCGTTTTCACTGGTAGATTTATGTGGTTAACATTCCCTTTACCTTACATTGGAACTTTACATAACTATTCCGAGCTTAGAATTTATATCTTAAACTTTAAAACAATAACTATCTCATACTTTGGATATGGAAACGCACCCAACCGGTATCGCCGACTACAGTTCCGAAGTATTCATAGCCGTACCTCATTTTCGAACGTTCTCCTGACGGATGTCTAAGATATCTTTTAATAATTGACGTGATATTCCCTTCCGAGCGATGAACGTATGGGTAGATAAAAGACAACTTTTCGAAGTCGAGATATTATCGTTGTAGTTTTGACCATCAGGTATAACATTCCTATTAATTTATCATGACATAAATTGGCAAGCACTCTGCCATTAATATTTGCTCGTATTATCGGCAATATCATATCCTTCGCCCGGTCTTTCGTTAGCTTAGAGAGTTTTTCCAGGTCCACTCCTGCCAGTTTCTGACCCTTTTGTCGAAGTGACGCTGATCTACATGGCGTGACGTGCAGCCTCAAATGAAGCAATAAATGTCTAATTGGTGCCAGCGAATTAGCCGTATGAGTTAGGGAATAGTCACCAACCGCAGCCAGTGAATTCCACTTCCGTATGACCATATTAAAATTACATAAAAGTAGGCCTATAATTACTTATTTTACTTAACACACCTTATCTTATCTTTTTCGAAACTACCGTTAAATGCCTTTTTAATGGTTTATTATCTTTTATCATATCTATTGCCGTTTTAATCGTTATTTGATTAACTAATACCGAATTTCTTCACTACCGTATACCATATTATCTTGGTTCGTAAATGTTTTCCTAATATCATTGTAATCATCTGATTTAGTTTTTTGTATTACTTACATTAACCTAAATGCTACGCTCTTACTTTATGATATATAATAATTGCTTACCTTATTTTTATGGAACTTACCATTAAATGCCTTTTAATCGTTTATTATCTTTTTTTATGGTAGTGGCACACACACTAAAGGGAGATCCTATGGCGCTCGACAAGCAGTGTGTGTGTGAAGATGTTGATTGACACGATATTATTGTAATTATCTGATTTATTTTTTGTATTATGTATATTTACTTAAACGCTAAGCATTTACTGTAATTTGCTGTAAGCCTTATGGCGGTAGATTGTCTTTCGTAACTACCACTTTTGGTTTTTTCCCATAAGCAGCTTACTGAATTGAGCTCACTTCGATTTCCCCTGTAAATCTTCATTGCCTATACAGGATGTTATTTTAGTACGTGGCCAAACCTCAAGACGTGCGTCTTTGACTGATTTTAAGACCAAAAGTTTATATAAATATAGGTTTGGAAATGCATTGTTTTTAAAATACAGCAGTTTAAGTTTAAGTTTAAGAAAAAATCGGTAGTGTATGCCATTCACATCTTTCTAATTTTCGTGTTTATACGAAGATAATACAAGGATTAGTAAAGTTGTATTTTTAGTTGTTAAATTTGAAAAAATATAGAATTTTTAAAAAAGTGTGTGGTTTACAATTTTTTATCAAAAGTATCCTGTAGATTGACTTCCGGGACCCCACTAGACTTAATAATAATTAATCTAGTTCAGGCGAAATTAGCCCCTGACTACAGTAAATGCCACTGCCTAATTTTTACAAAAAAAACAAATTTTTTCTGTAAAGTTTGGCACCCTGTATCTTGGAAACAATGCATTTCCGGACCTATGTCTATATAAACTTTTTGTCTTAAAATCACTCGAAGAGTTAGCTGAAGTTTGGCCACGAACTTTAATAACACCCTGTAGATTTTATTCACAGGTCATTTTATTTGATTTAATATTTCTTTTTTTAACTGTTTACTTGTTCACTAATATTATCGCTGCCATGAGATTAATTTATAATTGCTTTTATTTAGCTGATTATTTAATGCGTTCTGTGATTACCTCTTCCTTAGTCAAAACTATAAAAATTAAAATTTTAGTTAGTAATATTAAAAAAAATAAACTAGGCAATATTAATGATTTAAAAGTTGAGATTAGGGGTTAATGATCTTATAATTTGGGTGGTATTGATTTTAAGGAATCTTATTATTATTTTAAGTGCGATACCATAATCTCAATTAGGTTTGAGACGTAATTAATTTTCCATTGTGCACGTTATGTCTGAGAGTATAATTAATATATAAATAAATAGCTTAATTAGTATCTTTGATGTTTATTCTGGTCAAGTTGAGTTTATGTATTTTTTTTAAGTATCTCAACATTCTTAGATAGGTATTTTTCAAAGTTTTATAACTTTAATTTCAATGCTTAAAAATCATTCATATATTGGTATTAAAAAAATAAGTGGCGCCTTCGCTCAACTGAATATAGACCAACATTCCCTATGTAGTATGACCAACAACAAATTTTGTTTTGCTTTGAAGTTCTAAATCACTATTTTCTATTTTAATTTTTTTAGGATTTTTACTCTATTTAATTTAGTTCAGAACAATAGAAGAATCGTTTTTTTTTTTATTTAAAATAGGCCTGTTTTTATCAAACCACTCATTTGTTTTTACAAAGATATTTATGGCAAGTTCTGCAGCATTCTGGCCCGATCCTAGGAGGGTAGTGTTATCATTATAGGCAGTTAGTGAAATATTCAACCCTGGTAGGTTATAATTTATACCATTTGCAAAATAATGAACAAAATTGAACAATAAGCTTTTCTAAGGTATGCCCAAGTCATTCTGCAGACTACCAGACTTGCAGCTAATATTGTTTTTATATCGTCACATTTTGTATGCTCCCAGTTAAATATGATTTGACTCTAATTCCATAGAATTGTAATTTCTGAACCAGTAGATATCAATCTAGAAAGCCATATGCTTGAGATAGATACAGAAAAACTCCCATGACCGCTCTGCTACCCTTCAGGTGGCTAGTATGCCATGAGTGAAATTGAATACTGTCGATTGAGTGGACTTACCTTCCAAATAACCATGCTGGTTACTAGAAACCAAATCACACTGTTTCATAAAAGATAAAA
>MU184233.1:0-82363 GCA_016904865.1 Pissodes strobi
TTCCTTTAACCAAATAACAAAATTATTTAAAATCTTGCTTCAGTGTGAATTGTGGACACGCGCCAAAAAGAAAATTATGACGTCATATTATGATCGCTACCGTTTTCAGTCCTAAATCTAGTGTTTCCTATGCGTTTAGATCTGGCAGCACCAGTAGCGGTGTGCTATTGATACTTTTTCAAGTCTCGAGTACTTAGATACTAGCACTTTCTCTTTGAATATCAGATACTTAGTAATCATAAGCTTCGTAATAGATATGTGGGTAGCGGACTCGATTTAATGATCTAAGTCTGAGAGAATACTTGAAAGTTAATTAGATATTGCTTTTAACAATATGAAATGCAGTAAATATATTTTTGCCATAAATACTTTTATTTCTTATTAAATAAACACATACAATTAATACTAGCTAGAAATATAATGTGTTTTGGTGGACATAGTATTAACAAAACATAAAATTTTAAAATTTAACACAGGCTTACGAACATCCCTCACTGTATTTTAGAGCTACTACTTAGTTTATTATGGAACAAATTCACTTATCCACAAAATTCTCGAAAAAACTAATGCTTTACTAATTTTAATTAAAAGAAAGGCGCCAACTTCGTCACTCAAGCGGTGAAAATCACAAACCAAAGGGATACCGACAAGTGGACGCAATAAGAATGTGCTCTAATCGGCCATTCCAGGCGGCACCGAAAACAGCCGTTGCCATATTCCCTATTCCTGCGTTTTCTAATTATTAGTCCGCTTTCCTGTTGTTCAATAGGGTATTAATTTATTAATTTGTATGTATGTCAAAGAAAGGAATTTCATTTCGCACTAAAAATGTGGGAACCACTATTATAATAGGGGTATTAACAAGAAATCTGTTTGTGCTGTTTTGTGTTTTATTTTGTTTTCCTTGTTTAGTTTATTCGACAAAAAGTAAATGAGTATGTCGAGTTGTTAAAGAAAGTAGTAGTTACTTAATACTAATTATTATTTATGTAAATTAATCTATTGCCTGTTAATTTTATTTAAACATAAATGCTAAATGAGAAATTCAAACGTTGATAAATACTAACATAGTTTATACATGATATATATTTTTGAAATAAAATAAACTATGTGTGTGATGTGTGAGCCTGTCCAAAAGTTTATTCTGCCTGCCCTAAATATTATTTCTTGCCACGGCCCTGGATCGGGGCTACGTAAAAAAGGTCAATTCTGTAGTTTTTTTACTTCATATACTTGAGATTTTATTCATGTAGGATCAGTTTGAGATCCTTCATCTGAAGCCAAGACGCGATATGAGATTTTTAGAGTATTTAGTTGGTACTTTGTTCCATACATGAGAATGATAAGGGGCATTATCCAATGTCACGAATGATTCTGAAAAAATGTCAGGTAGAAGCCTCTCTATAGGATATTTTTCAAAGTTATTCCTATTCAGCTGTCCATGATAGCCTCCAGTTGTTAGTCCCGAGCGAAACCCCAAAGGCATCTCAGCTATAGGGTCATATCGGGCGACATCTGGAACAAAGTCAGCTTCTGAACCAGCATGCACTACAATTAGCCGGCTGTTAGAGCGGATTCCGTGAATTATAGCAGTAACATTTGCCATTATATATCCAGGTTTCGTCTAGATATACAATATTGCGTCCTTCTTGCCTGTATTGCTTTATAGATTCTATACATGCTAGTGAACATACTTGGTCTGTTAATGAGCAAATTTTCGTTTATTTTAGCACTTGCGCCAAATAAGTCTCCTTGATCTTAAAAGCTGATTTCCGGTTTTATATCCATAGAGAAGATCTATTTATTTTATCCTTTATAGCGGCAGGTACCTAGTGTTTTGCAAGGTTGAAATGTAAGTAAAAATCTTCTATTATTCGTCGAATGACTTGAATATCGTTGTCGGCAATTTTATCTTTACATGATAGTCGTGGTCTTGTCTTGCCAAGATATATAGGTGTGGAAGGTGTGGCGCGGCCACTATGTTTAATTTTAATACTACTTTCAGACACACTAGTGTAAAATGAAGCACGTTCCGCTTAATGCTCAATGGGAACATCTAAATATTTTTTTTCTGTGTCTATATCACATACCTCAATAGCGTGAGCAATTATCTCACGTGCGGTACTTCTAATTGTTTGCCCCTGTTTGTTCGCCATCGTCACTTATCATCGAAAATATAACGCATCGCAGGCAGCCATTTATTTATATATAAATTTAATGAAAATTGCGAATATGATGCACGTTAATGGAATGGGTAAATACACACAATCACAGTGGACCTGTGCAAAATTTATTAATTCATCACGAGGTTTCGTTCATTGTTTAACTGGCGCACATTATACCTGGTTTGCGATAAGCGGCAAATTATTACAGTGTATAGATTTCATTTTGCAAATTATAATTTATTGTTCCGCATAGTTATAACAGGGACATGGTTTCTTTCCTGTTCAGTACTCCACCGGGGTTTCAAAAAAATCCTATGAATCCAGTAAATCAAAAACTGCTGTTAGGTAAAGAAAATTAAATACATAAGATAATCCATTACCTCAGTGATAGACGCGCGATGAATAATATTTTGCTTAATGAAACATATATTTAATTTTAGCAGTGCACGCTTAATTTACATGCACTTTAAATATTTTAATCGAATATTCAGAATAGTGTTCTTCTTTTAAGATAAAGTTCAGTTCTAGTTTCAACAGAGACTTTTAAGGATTACCTAAATAATGTTGGTGCTTAGTAGTCTGATGGAGCAAATTAATACTGAAAATGCAATTTTTCTAGTAGTTTTCTTATTGAACCAACGATCCAGCAATTATATATTGAATAAACAATAAGGAAAATCTATTATCCAATTTATTGTTATTATGAAATCCTGTTTAAGGATAAGTCTGCCTACATTTCGCAATTTGTGTCATATGAATAAAACGACCAGACACTCAACTAAAAGGTGAAAACATGTCCTGGTTGAGGTATTGAACGGTGCTTATCAAGCTCATTAACAAAGTATCATTTATGGAACGATCCAGTTAATGCCGCGAATTATTACTTTATTTTCTGCTTAATACGATAATGGGACATCGAGATGTAGGACGAAATCGAATGTAGGAAATTCATTATAGCCTAAATGTTGTAATATGACTATCCTAGTTGTATATATTATAAGTTCGAATATGTGATACAATTACCGCTATATTACAAAAAAAATATTCAATCTTTGAACATTTACCCTATCAACTGAAAAATAATTTGATATTTTAGACTCACCTTCTATTAGCAGTTTTATCACAAAATATGTGGGAAAACTTTTTCTTTCCTAAAAAGTAGAACAATTTGACGTTTGGCACCTTTTTACCGGCAGCCTGTCGAAAAAGACACCTTACTGCCATAGGTTCAAGAATAGGTGACACCGAAATCTTTATGGTGGGTCGGTAATACTTCATGAGAAACAACAATAAAAGCCGATTCATACCATAGGTCAAGTCACACTCCGATCAGGGTTCGGTCGTAGTCAGATCAAATATTATGGCTTATATAATAAATTACACTATTCCCATTGTATGGCAAGATCAGATCACGAGCCAATCAAGGGAACCCGGTATTTCTTTCCAACAATATTTTGATCTAACTGTGACCAGACCGTGATCAGACCATGACTTGATCTATAGTATGAAAGGCAGATACAAAAACAAGTCTTAACGACGTGCTAATATTTCAAGCTTCTCAGATAGCTTTATGAAGAAAAGTTCATATGAACATATTATTATGTCTCGGCTTGAATTTTTTGCTACCAGCGTGTTGAAATTTTTAGTTTAATTTTTTATATCTCTGAAAGCACCTTAGATATTATTTTAAATTTTGGTATGTTTCAATAGGATACAAAACCACAGATTTAAGTGAGAAAAGTTATTCTATCGCCCCACCAGTGGCGTCTCCGCAAACATGTCCTCTGTTATTTTCTATAAAAAGTGATACACCACTGACATTTGGATATTTTTTCGACTAACAATTTTTCTTATACTTAACTGAAACAACTGAATTAAAATTGCTTCATGCTCAGTACTGAGGAATAATTTTTGGACACATATTTAAATATTTGGGGGTGTGATCCCTCAGGTCATTTTATGAACAAAAGTGCATATTAGCATAAAATAATTTAAATGCATTCATTTGTATTAGCATTGATAATGAGTAAAAAACCTGTTGGAAATGACCACCTTGACTTAAAAGGCATGCTGCTGCGAATTGCCCACACGGTCAGATATTTCCTGCGTAACCAGTCTCCTACAAGGTAACTAACTCTAACTAACTCTCTTAAATCTTCTAAAGTGTTAACAAGAGTTTTATATATCAGAGTTTTAGAAAGACTTTCCAAATGAAATCCAAACTATTGAGATCGGTGATCTTGCTGACCATATATGGAAATGGTGGCAAACAATTACACTGAAAAGAGTACTTAGCTCCATCGCCTATGTATTATATTTGATTCCTTAGCACAATTGATACATTTTCAAGCAACACAGGTAATTCTTCTTGGAGGAAATGCAGGTTAGACTGTCTAACAAGGCATTCTGGCGAAAAAAATGGACCTATAAGCTGATTTCTAATGGTTCCTGCCCATCAATTAATCGAAAAGTTCTCGTGGAAATGGGTTTCGGTTATGGCATGTGGGTTTACGTCCGCCTACACATTATTACGGATATTTTGAATACAATTCCTAGAAAAATTTGCTTGGTTTGTGAACATAATTTGCGACTTAACCTGCGGATTTAGTGTAACAGTTTGAATCTACAGAACTTTACACTCTGTGAAGACGTGTGGAAATAGATGTCTGTACGCTTAGAACATGGTACGGATATAACAAAAATTACGCCATACATTTTGATGACACGTTTTCTATCTCGTACTGATCTCAGGATGTTCTTCGATTTTCTGCAACACATTTTCCTCAATATCGGATGTTCTGACAGTTCGAGATCTACCTTCCAAAGTATCTGTATTGAAACTACTAGTTGGGACCCAGAGGTGCTGAAATCGACCACCTCTATACAAGTCGCGAACATCCACCTAGAAAATATTAATTCTTATGTAAAATGACCTGCCGGAATCGAATTTTTTGTTCGTTCCTTGATCCGGAATTGTGAAATCAGAGTAATTGACAAATTTTCAAAAATCTTGAAAATTGTTGCAAAATTTAAATTTTTTGCATAAACTTCTCTATCTCCCTTATTTTAACTTCGATCGACATGAAATTTTAATATGGCCTTTACCAAACATATCTTAAGGCGGTTTTAACATAAAACATAATTAGGAATAATTAATGTGCCTTTGGTGATATTTTTTTTACGGTGGGACACCTAATATTTTACTCGATTACTAAACAAATTGCTCGATCGAGAAAACTTTTTTATTTTTAAAGATAAATGGATGCTATAAGCGAGAAAGTTGTAGCCAAATAATAAAGGAAGTTTTTTTATTTGAAACTTTTTTTCAAAAATCGTCTTATTTTTATGTTAATAATTATTGAAACCACGGCGCGCATAAAAGTTCACTTAATATCGGTGCGGTCGGGTGTGTGTAATGTATTGCAGAGGCAGCACGGGAATCCCTGTTTAGTAGGAGTTTACAGTTTACGCTTAGTCTTAGTTCACGTGATTTGACAATATTATAGTTGATGCTAGTATTTTTATAATAATTATGATAATAATCCTTCTTGTGTGTTTACTGTGTCCTCTTGTCCAAGACAAAATATGAGTCGAAATACAGATAGATGTAGTGTGGAAACGGTACAGGACGTTACAAAAGAGAGCATTCATTATTTGTTTCAAGCATATAGAGAAAATTCCGATAAGCAAACCATAGCTCTTAAATATCATGATGACAAAAAGGGGTGTTTTTATCACTAAATTCTATTTATCACGCTAAGTGTAGACGAACTTATACAAGAAGTGCTTACAAAAAATCTGAAACGGAGGGCAATGCTTCCGAACCTAAAACTGGTGAACGATGTAGATCTTCTCATTCAGATGTTTGTATATTATGCAGTAAAAGTCGTGACAGTAACGGTTTACGGAAACGTAAATAGATATTAACATTTAATAAGCAGAATGAGATCTGGAAAATGGCAAAAAAATTAACGACCAACAAATCTTGCACCGAATTCAAGAATTTAGTGATAATTCAAGTTGGGAAGCAAGAAAAAATAAACTGGAAGTTACAAGAATCATAAAACAAAAAAATAATCTTTTTCAATCAGACCTTAAGGAATTAGTTAATATTTGTTCCGGATATATTAGCAATGTTTATAAAGCAGAAGAAATAGCAATAGCCGCCATAGTTAAGGCAAATAAGGAATACGCAGAAAAAATTAAAGGAGTATAGTTAAATTTATTTAACGCAAAGGAAAAAGCAAAAACAAAACATTTTACTCGAGAACTTGAAGAGGAAACAAAAATTTGCCTATTCTCTAACGAATGGACTTCTTATCCATCTTCACTTTTTGAAATGGATTCAGAAAATAATATTATTATGATAAAGGGAAACAAATCTGAATTCTATAATTCTGTGTTAAAACAATTAAAAGAATAACCTACTGACCTGTCTTGCATGCCAATAGAAAAAAATGATACTCTTAACTCCGCATATATAATAGATATGATGGCACTTATTCAGAGATACCAGAACTTTAAATGCAGAAAATTTAGAGAAATATTTTTAAAATACATTTCATTAATATTTTAATATTAAAAAATGACAATTCTTCGATCTTCTATAGCTTTAGCCGAAGATCCAGAACTGTCGTCTCGTCGTATGTGTTGGTGATCGCTACAATTTTGAAGAAAGTTCAAAGAAAACAGAGAGATATAGAAGATCGAAAAATTGTCATTTTTTAATATAATATGAAATATGAGATAAAATTGATATAACTGATTGGAAAAAAATTATATCAAATCCTAGTAACAAAATAACCATCTTGACCTATTTAGCTAAAAAAACCTGTAAGAGAATTATACTATACCTGATCAAGTTGAAATTATATTAGCAGAAATGTCGGAAGATAACGAAAGAACAATAAAATGCAGCAAAAAGGAATCGAATGTGGTCGATAGATTGGCTTTTACAGGGCACGAAGAAGCTGGATACGAGAATATTTGCAATTATTATTATTATTTTTAAATATTTGAAGGTATTTCTTATTAAAAGTTTGGACACAGATGTTTTCGTGTTATCAGTGTTTTTCTCGGTAAGTATACAGGTTGAAATTTAGGTGGAAATCCAAAGAAATTCATTTTCAGTTATTAAAAACTTACAAACTTGCATCAACCCGATGTTAAAACATTAGCAGACAATTTGTTAACAGTCTGCTGCTTATCTGGTTGTGATTTGGCCAGCTTTCTGTTTAGAAAAGGCAAAAGAAGGGCCCTTTCAATAATAGTGTTATCTCGACAAGCAAATGAGATGAATCTTCTATCATCTGGGACTAAAACTGCAAACGAAAACGAATATAAAATATCTGACCAATTATTGTCATCATGTGTTTTTTAAACATCTTTATGGCCGTAAAGCCTTCAAATGAAATATGGATGAATTACGAGCCCATATGTTTCCAACTTGCAAAACAAATATCAGGTAAAGATTTGAAAGTCATTATATCTTTAATGATTTGAGTTTTAAAATTATATTTCAAAATTATAAGGTAAAACACAGAAATAATAAATTATTTCAATGTTTCTAGTACTCTTATTTTTATTACCTATATTATTTCCCTATTAAAAAATATATAGTAATAATGTTACGTGGACCTATACTTTTTCCAAATTTATTTTATCTGGTGCAGGCCGTGACTGATTGTTGCTTATATCAGATTATTGAGCATTGGTCTATTTAGGGAGGAGGGAGGCTCCAGTCATAAAAAGGAAAGTGCCATTGACTATTATTGTTGAAAACAATCACTCATAACCTACTTTAGATAAAATAAGCTTGGAACAAATTATATTATCTGCAATAATTGTTGATTTTAGGGATTTGCCGCCGACCGAAGATCCGTTTATATTTCATGTCAAGAGTGCCTTTTTACAATGTGCTATATTTAACAGCCCATATGCTAAAGCCAGACGTTCTTAGAATTGTAAAATTTGGATATGGGCTCACGTGCAATTATATACTACCAATATTGATGACCAAAGACGCCAAACCAAAAATTTTTAAATACTATCTCCGTTTTGTTATTGCAAATTATTTAAATGTTCAGCAAAGTGCAAATGCCTAAAAGCAAATGTAAAATGTAACATAAGTTGTCTGTGTGAAGGAAAATGCGTTGAAAACTGAACAGCAAGTAGGTATATAGAAAATTGTGTGCATTATATTTCCAGTATTGTAGACACTACCCATCTACTACGTTACAATAATTATAAATAATAATAGTATATTATGTTATAAGTGTATAAGAGGGCCTTTAAAGCACGCGCGACATATTTCAAAACACGACGCGCAGCGGAGTGTTTTGTAAGTCGCAAGGGCTTTAAAGGCACCTTATACACGTATATCATACGCTATTTTTTTATTACGAATGCATCATAATCTCAAAAATGTTTTAAATATTAAACTTAAGGGATATGTTGACGAATATATTAATCTGTCACATTTGACATGATCAAATGTTTCTATAGCAACCTTTAAAAAGGTAGTCGCATCATAAACATTATTTTAAGCACGCTGCAGCGTGCGATAATCGTTGATTATGATGCATGCGTAATAAAAAACATATTATTTTTACCAATCCCGTAATGCACAGTTTTTTTAAGTTTGTAACTAATATCATGCTTCTTTGCTGCACTTATAAATAATGACAGTGACACCTGGACTCTCTCCATCTCTTTCTCTCTCGCATAGCCGCTTTATTCGTTCCCCTACACCCAACAACGATAATAGAAGTGTATATAGCGCGGCATCGGGCACGCGGTCTCTTTAAATTTTCTAGGACTTTAAATAATTACACAGTCAAAACTAAAAGCCGTATCAAAATAAGTTTTTAATAAAAAAGTTTCTTTGGTTTGTCAGGAACACTTTTGTCGCTTATAGTACCTACCTAACTTGAAGGATAAAAAAAGTTTTCTCGATCGAGTATTTTACACTGCAAAATGATGACAAAAAAGTTCTTAGGCCCATATGTATTTTTTTAAAATCTTCTAATATATGGTATCATCTTAAGAAGAGATTGAAAAATATCATATCAAAAATTCAGATCAATCAGATATCATTTAAGCAAGTTATACAGTAGTTTGCAAAAAATAATATTTTAGTCATATTTTTCTGTTTTTTCAAAAAAGTTTTGTTTTGACCTATTTCACAATTCCGGATCGAAGGGCGAACAAAAAAATCGGATTCAGCATGTCATTTTGCATAGATTTTCATATTTTTTAGGTGGATGTTCGCGACATGTATAGAGCATCCTTAAAACGCTTCCTACGAGCTCTTAGATTCCCAACTATTTACTATATAGTACGGCGGTTAGTCAGCGATATTGGGACCAACCTTGCATTTTTGAGTAGAGCATTGAGATTTGGCACAGTGGTAGTGCATGCCCATACCTCACTTTTAAGAAGTGGAACCAAGTTTGCCACCACGGGAGAGCGGCGATATGGCGGGTTGCATATCTGCCAAAGGCAAATTTGAGAAAATCGTTAATCGAGCACACCTGACCTTTTCTATGGGTGAATATCACTCACAAATATTACGGGAGGTGTTATGAAACGTAACTGGACCATGTGCCAGTCGCATGGTAACAGGTTGCCTACCCTCTAGGCGCAGAAACTAATAAAATCGATTTGTAGTGCTAAGCTGAAGTAATGCAAGGTTGGGTTCTTAATAAAACTCCAACAATTCTTGTTTCAGTACCCTTTTTAACGTCAACAGATACAACTGACAATGACTGACTTCTCCAATGCCGCTTTGACCTTTCTAACCTTGTTTGTTGGCGTTCTGAGGGCGGGTTGCACCTTCTCTATGCGAGAAGGCGCAACCCTGAAATAAGGTCTATTTGCCATAGAATCAATTGTAATAAAAATGATTTTAATTAAAAAGTTAGTTTAGTATAAGCGATAGACATGCAAGGAGGTGCAGTCCGTTCCCAATTTTCTACTATACCCTTGTCTCCCAATTTAGATCAGAAAAACCTTTACCAGCGACTGAGACTTATCACCGCAGACAGGACCAGATTACAGCAATTAATCAAGACCTGGAGAAAATTTGGGGCGACAGAAATTTGGTCCAGTTCAATGCAGCAAAGACCCGAGCAGCCACGTTTACCAAGAGGGCCAATACGGCGGGCCCTGACATCATTAGATATGGCAGGATCGACCATTCCTTCATTCTCGTCAATCGGACTGCTGAGTGTCTCGGTCACCAGCAATATGTCTTTGCATGAGCACGTTGCTAACATCGCAAAATCAGCCTCCCAGATGCTTGGTGCGCTATTTCGCAACAAAAAACTGTATACACCGCAGCAGATGCTCTTGCTTTACAAAGAGCAAATACGACCGTGCTTAGAATATTGCTCACACATCTGAGGTGCCGCACCAAAGCACACCCTAAAGCTACTTGATTTCATTCAGAAGCAAGCCGTACGTCTCATCGGCGACCCGGAGTTGACCCGGAATCTGGATAGTCTGGAACACCGCAGACATGTGGCCGAGATGTCCCTGTTATACAGACACTTTCACGGCTGATGTTCCCAGGATTTGGCCCGCCCCATCCCGCCCCTGGCAACGCCTGTCAGACGGTCGCGACGGACGGGAGTGCACCAGTTCGTCGTACAACTGGAAATACCTAGAACATCGCTTTAAAAATCTCCTTTGTCTGGCGCACTGCATCACTGTGGAACTTACTCCCAGGACATCTGTTTCCCCCTAATTACCACCTACAACTATTTAAGAACCGGGTCAATCAACATCTTCGCACACGCACCTCTCGTCGAGCGCCATAGAATCTCCCTTTTGTGTGTGCCACTGCCATAAAAAAATCGGTAATTTCTTTTCTGACAGATTTAGTATCATGAAAGATTTAAATGTCTTTGTTGAAGAGCAGCAGAATAGAAAGCGAAGTAGGGACGTTATTGACTGGTCTCTGTATAATGTATCAGAAATCTTAGCAGGGAGATGACCTCATCGATCCATCACTAGACAAGCCAGCAAAGATAGATGCAGGAATCGCTACCCTGAGTAAGAATCTAAAAGCTTACCAGAAACTAGGGAATATTCCTTGTAATGCCAACGCGGATGCGTTAGATGCGGGCCTTCGCATTGAGCATAATTTAAGAACCAATAACCCAAAATGCCACAAGGGCTGCTTAGTACTTTGTGATTCAACCAAGTTCGGTAGAACTTAGAGAGATATGCAGATTGGTTGTCAAGAAAATATCGAGCCATTCGTTAAGTTAGCTACACGGGGAAGTCTCGAAGAGGTGAAATCAGCTAATGACAAGATAGAATGAATTTTCTGTGGCAAGCACGAGCCAAGAGTCAATCCAACTCATAGACTGACTTTCATAGAAGCTAGAAATGCGATAGAAGCCGCTGCAACCATGAAACTAGACAGTAAGATTTGAATCGCACTCCCGGGTTGGCAGGTTAGGCTCGGCGTATGGTACCATAACAACTCTCGGACAAAGTATATGCGAGACTTAAAAACTAACTCAAGTCTAGGCAAGAAATCGGAGCAGTTAGCTAAAGTACGTGACGTTGCACTTGAACAACTGACTGATCAAGCAAATAAATACTGAAAAGGAATGCAGTGAAGATGCACCTGCATTTCTGTTGGTTGATCTTGCTCGCAGCCATGCCGACAAACTGCTTAAGGAAAGAGTGAGTAAAGGGTTTGGACACTCCAGCGGCTTTAAGGAAATGCTGCTTAATTCTGAGGGCTTCATACGAGGAGCAGAATGCCAGACAAGCGATCTCCCCAATCCGGATTAGTACTTTGATGATTAATGCCAAAAAAGTGCCAAAGTCTGATATTCATGACTTAAATTTGTGATGTAGGTAATAGATTTAGTATTATTATATTCCGTGATTACATCTAGTGCAATGAATAATATTATCCATTAATAACGATATGGAATTAATGCTAAACGCTTTAAATGATGCTGTAATAAAGATGGCTTTTCTTAATCTTTTAGGTTTCTATCCACCTTACAACCGAGGTAACCTAAAGTTAACTATTTTGATTATATTATATTTATGAGCATACCGATGTAAGAACGTATATGGGTCTATTGGGACCTGATTTATCCATATTTTGTTTGTGGAAATGGAGTCACTCACCAAAATCCCTAGCTTAACACTACAAAATCGATTGCATTAGTTTCGCGCACCTGAGGGTAGGCAATCTGCCACCACGCGGCTGGTACATACTCCAGTTACGTTCCAGAACATCTCCTGTAATATTTTTGAGTGGTACTCACCCATAGAATTGGTCGGGTCTGCTCGTTTAGCGATTTTCTCAAAATTATCCCTGGCAGTTATGCAACCCGCCATACCGCTGCTCTCCCGTGGTTGCAAACTTGGTTCCACTTCTTAAAAGTGAGGTATGGGTATATACTACCACTGTGCCAAATCTCAATGCTCTACTCAAAAATGCAAGGTTGGTTTGACTAACCGCCGTACTAATACCAGCTTCACTAAAACGGCGGTGAATAATCAAAAAGTTTCGACTACCTATCTGGCAAGGGACGATTAGGATATCTCTCCTGATAAATACCTCTGGTTTCTGTTGCATTATCGTCTGCAAGACTATATATTATGTAATACATTATCGTTATTTCCGCAATCGTTTAATTCACCATATTTACTGAGATAGTCGAATAAAAACAGCGAAAAACTAAAATAAACTCAATGAAACCATAAAAATTAATGAAATATTACGATAAGATGGTTTTGACCACCTACAACTTGCTTTATGTAATGATTTTTGTTTTCTAAATGATGTTTGTTAAAGCATCATTTATTCCGGCATGACTACATGTATGTGTTTAAAAATTATTCATTAGTACTTGTAGCGACCACAAACTGACACTATTATCAATTATTAAGGATCGCATTAATAGCGATTAATAATTATTAATGAACATTAAATTGTATTCATCAGTATGGCTAGAATCAGGATAGATTTTATTTACGGTGTAGGTTTAAGGACTGTTACAAAATCAAAATAAGGCATAAGGTCGTATTACATAAAATATCAACACTTCTCTAATTAGTCACGGTTAACATCTACTAATTTACCTGTACATTTGATCGCAGTGATTTCACCATCTTTCCTCTTATTTGTTGTCTTCCGGAAAAGGAGAAGGATCTCACACACGCGTTTGCCTTAACTAAAATTAAATATTTAATATCAAGTGATTTCCTAGAGCTTGAACTCCAATTTTATTTCGGGAACATACCTGGCAACAAAAGCCTTAGATGTTTGCTTAAGGGATCCAACAGTTTCTTAATGCTGTAAGAAAATATCTTGCATGGGAGTGGAAAACTCTAATCTCCATGCATTTCCGTATTTATTTCTTGTGACAAGTGAACTATATTGACCAAATTCCTTGACAGTCTGCTGAGACTTGTAAATACCTACTCGTTTCAAGAACCATAGGTCGTTGATTATACGTTCGATATAGAACATGTCTACCGGTGGCATGATGCGACATGGTGAAATAGAGAAAATGTCATACTTGCTCGTTGGAATAGGTTGTCTGGGAAATATGCACTGAGTCTTGGTAGCCCTATCGACTGCAAATTCCGCGAATTCTGGAAAGGGATATTCTGTAAAGTGGTTATGCGTAGTCTTATTCTCTGCCTTCCCATCTAAGGATACTTCTCAAAATTTAATATTTTTAGCAATCTGGGGTCTTGGTAGTGCAGATTTTGTGAAATACTATTGGAATTTTCTACGAGCCCATTTTGAGCCTCGGGCGGTACCTTCGTTTCTTACCTTACCTACAATTAAAATTTAATTTTAATTGTTCAAAAATTAAATTACGTCTCGAATAAAAACCAGGGAGAAAAAGTTCAAATAAAATATTAATTTTATTTTATTAACAAGAATTAAAAACAAATTGAAGTTTAACTCGCGGAAAAGGGTTAATCATTTTACCTAATAGAAGTGTACAACAAAAGCACCTAACACCGTTCAATTAAAAATAATAATCACTTACCATTGGTATATTTCAATAAACGGCATAGTGTATAACTTCATACGAATACGGGATTCGATTCTAAAAACACGGAAGACTTGTACTTTAAAAATTTTCGACTGCATGTTATCATGCTACCAGAGAAAACTGACTTCAAGAAATAGCAACATGAAACGCAAGCCTAAAAATCTCAGGTCCTTCGACTTGTGTCTAAAAAGATCATCATTGGCCAGGGGGCGTGCAAAAAATGTTTCCAATTCCAGCGAATTAAAACGAAAGACAAAAAGTCTCCGTAATGAGCCAAAGGTTGGCATGGAAAAATTTTGAACTCTGGGGAGATGGGAAGGTAAAATCAGTTACAACTCGATAGTTGTTTTCGTCGAAAATTGGGGCAATTGCGTCACCACACACGTGAAGTTCTTGCAGGTTTACCGATTCCGGATTTTTCTGGGGAAAAACGCGTCGAAAATCTGCTATAAAAACGCGAAATGATCGGAGAAAATTCAGTCTTAACAGAAACTTCATTTGCCGTATGTCGTAATGGCCGATTACAAATTTTAATAGAAATGGTAGTTCTAAAAATCAAACCTTAATTTTCAAGTCGGTACTATGGTCTTAGTTGTGACCAAACCGAATTTATTGTCTCTTATCTATTTAGAGGCTCGTGGAAGTAACTAAGTAATTAAGCAAAATTCAGGTCATCAATCGTCGGTTCGAAAATTAACGTAAAGCAATGCTGGGTGAAATTCGTCAAAAATTTCGCAAATTCAAATGTTGTTTTTATTAATTTTAAAACGAAACTGATGTGGCTTACATTCATTTAATTATAGTAACTATACCTGAGAATAGAATTAAGTACTGGTGAGGGGCATAAAGTGGTTTTCAACTAAGTGGCGAAATATAGGCTGTTGCCCAAGTGTATTGGTAAATAATTTTACGACGAAATAGGGTGTCAACACATTGATACTGCGAACCCGGTTACAGATAATGAACAGGAGATGAAGAAGAGGCCGAATACACAGTAAGTAAATGAATAGGGTAAATCGGCGTTAATTACAACTTTTCAGAGTTCTCATATTTTTGGGCAGCGTAACGTGCTGTGTGCGTGTGTAACGTGTGAAGACTTTTTCAGAGAAAGGGTTCCCAAGATTTTAATCTTTTTATACCATCTTTCAAGGCTTGCTTTTAGTGGTTCTCCTCGAAAAATCTGGAATCAGCACGTGCCGAGCTATTAAAATATTTCTACTAAGAACAGTTAAAATTCCTAAGTTAGCAAAATTTAAATGTGGCAATTAGAGTTTTAATATGTTTTGTAAAGTCCAACTGCGGTTTTAGTACCGCCGCGTGTTCAAAATTAGGATAATTTAAATTGGTTATTTCAGTTAATTTGGTTTTGACATTCCAATCCCGAGTTTTTGCTCGCTGACTATTCTTAGTAGAAACGCCCACTGGCCAAGGTTTTCTTTTTTACACAGCAAAGTGTTGTGGGGACTTGTTTAGTCCTTGGAGTTAGTTCATCCAGTCACGCATTATAATGCAGTAAAAAACAAAAAGTCAGCTGCGGTTCGAGTCTGATTTCGGTTCTGGAGAAGTTAAACAAAATACCATTTATTTGGATTATATTCCAATAATAAGTTATTTTATTTTAGTAAGGCATATAATAGGTGCTATTGTTGTACCGGGTGGCTGAATTTTCTTTAGGCAAAATAGTTTAACTTTAGATGCGGTTTGGGTTAGTTTTCTTTTAATTAATTAGTTTCTTTTATTAAAATGAGTATTTTATTTGAATGTTCTTTCTTAGCGAGCTGGTACAAACAACTGGAGTTATTTTTGCATCGTTTTACAGGAATTATGAAATAATTTGTTGAAACAATTTAACTATAATTAGTTACTAACTCCTGTTGATCACATTATAATGTTTTATTAGGATACATTTCTCTGAATAGGCAAGACTTGTAATTTTTCTCCGTTGTTTTTTTTCTGCTTAATATCTTAAAGTTAGTTTATTTTCACTAAAACCTAAGGCAAGTCTAATTTTTTGTATTCTCGAAACTGACAATTTGAATAACGCTTATGCTATTGTCGATTTAAGAAATGCTTTAACGTGTTGTAACTTAATTGTACATCGTAGTGGACTCAAAAAATGTAAATGGAACACGATCAAGTTTTGGCTAATGTCTGTGTTTATTTATCGGTTATTTTCATTAACTTTACATGTTCTGCCATAGGTAGTTATTAGTAATCATTCTAGTTGCATAACAAGTGATTTATTGTGCTTATCACTCTTGGTTAACGTTTTTTAGCTAACGTTTTCTTCTGACTATAATTGAGTAGTTAGGATAATTAGTAGTTAGATAGTTTGATATCAAGCAATCTTGCGATACGTTGGCGTTGGACTGGCAAGACACAGTTTTCAATAACTATTGTGGTACTTCTTTTCAAGTGAGGTAAAAATTATTTGGAGTAATTGGAAATAGCAATAAGTAATTCAGTTACATCCATCGTTGTTGAACTTAGCTTTTCGATAGTTATTGTTTCTGAATAATTTCGAAGGACCAGTTCTAAGAACACTCGATCTTTACTCGGTAAACTTGACATTTATTTAAAGAAATACATATCTTTTTAGGTAAAAAAGATTACAATAAATTAGCAGCGACATTAACTCGACTCATTCTTTCTTGTTCGCTCGTACGGGAGTCTTTTTCCACCCTCGTTCCTCGTTCTCCCGCCGTCTCGAAGGCAACCCCTATTGGTGAACAGTTGTAGCATCGGCGTCGACATACGCGACATATATTTGTCTTTTTCTCGCACGTTGTGATTATCCGCGCTTTGCGCAAGTAAATCTTTTCAAGATCTAATCTAAACAGAACCGGACTTATATAACATAGCGTATCGAGTTATTAAAGTTGTATGGTTTTTGACTTAACATAGCCGACCACCTTAAAAGTTCCCCAACTTTTAATACACGTGACAACAGCACTCGTCCGACTTTGGACAGCTAAGAACTTAGGTTTTGACTGGAAGTACACAAATCTTAGTAATTGCACGCCTAATCACAGTTCCGGTTGGAATACGTATGGATACAACGCGCACTGCATTATCAGTACCGGGATGAGTCTCCGTGATGCGTCCCAGTGACCATTTCAGCGGAGGCAAATTATCGTCTTTGATAACGACGAGCATTCCTACTCTCACTGCGTTATCTTGGCTCTGTTTCCATTTGTTGCGAACCTGTAGTTGAGATAAATATTCTTTTGACCAGCGACTCCAGAAATGTTGAAGTGATTGCTGGATCCGTTGGTACTGGTTAAGCCTCGATTCCTTGATTTGTAGTAGACTCGGTTGTGGCATTGCTGACATTGAATCTCCAATTAGGAAATGGCCTGGGGTGAGACAGGAAAAATCGTTTGGATCATCGGATATCGGGGTCAGGGGTCTGGAGTTTAAGCAGGCCTCAATCTGAACCAAAATTGTATACATTTGTTCAAAAGTAAAACAGCAATTTGAAATAATACGCTTTAAATGATACTTCGCTGATTTTACTGCGGCTTCCCATAAACCGCCCATATGAGGTGACCTGGCAGGTATGCCAAGATATGCGATCCTTACTTAGGAAATTCGATATCTTATCGGAATGTAATTGACTATTTAGCAACCCGTACAGTTCGTTTAGTTCATTTGAGGCACCCCGAAAATTCGTTCCATTGTCAGAATGAATCTCGCAAGGCTTCCGGCGTCTAGCAATAAATCGTTTTAATGCATTGAGAAACACTTCCGTAGACAAATCTGGGACCAGTTCAATATGAACCGCCTTCGTTGAAAAACATACAAATATGCATATATAAGACTTAATAATCTTAGACCTTCTTAATATGCCATCTTTGATCATAATTGGACCGGCGTAGTCAACGCCGCATTTATAAAATGGCCTTGACGTAGCAAACCGTGCAGACGGTAAGTCACCCATTAGCTGAGTCAGCGGTACAGGATTAGCCCTGAAACACCTTACGCACCTTCTCAAAACTCGCTTTACCGCGTTTTTACCAGAAATTGGCCAATATAGCATACGAATTATTGCAATGAGACATTGCGTTCCCGCATGTAGATTATCGTGATGGAAATTTAAAATAACAAGCTCAGTCAAAGGATGTTTCTCAGGCAGAATTATTGGATTTTTCTGGTCATCTGGACATGCAGAATTATTTATTCGTCCTCTTACCCGCAGGAGACCATCCTTCAAAAATGGATTTAAATTTAACAACTTGCTTGCAGATTTTATCGATTTATTATTTTTTAACGCGAAAACTTCATCGGGAAATGTTTGTAACTGGGCAAGTTTTAATAAACACGTCATAGAACAATTAAGCTCGTCAATAGTTAAAGTATTCAAATGCTTCTCATTATTGTTGCGTTTAGAGAGTCCATTTGATTTAAATCGTAACATAAATGCCACCACCCGCTGTAATTTTATTAACGACGAGTATTTACTAAATATAGAAAAATCATGTTCAAAAGTTGCAAATGTCAAAGTTTTTTGTTTAATATCTGGAATTTTTAGATTGGTTTCACTCGACATTTCATATACTGGCCACTTGTCATTTTGATCTTGTAAGAAATCAGGACCATGCCACCATAATCGACTTGTTTGGAGCATGTCCGGGTTTATCCCCCGAGATATTATATCAGCAGGGTTGTTGCACGTATTGACATAACGCCAATCAACAATACTTGTTAGCTCGGTAATCTCGGCTACTCGATTTGCCACAAAGGTTTGTAAATAACAAGGTTGTGTGGAAATCCACGAAAGAACAATTGTAGAATCACACCATAGAAATACTTGATCAATTTTCAATGAGAAGGCGTCTTTAACCTTATCATAAAGTTTGGATAAAAGTAATGCCCCGCAAAGTTCCAACCGAGGAAGGGTAATTTTTTTCAAAGGTGCTACCCTAGATTTAGCACACAATAACTTCACCAAAATTTTTTCAAAACGAATACATCGAATATAAATGCAACAACCTACTTCTGATGCGTCACAATAACCATGCAATTCCAAACGGTCCCTCGGCGACAACAGTGCGAACCGTGGAATAACAATTGTATTTAAGGAATGGAGTTGATTTCAAAATATTTTCCAACCAGCAAAATATTCTTTAGGAATCGCATCTTCCCAATTAAGTTTGCATTGCCACAATTTTTGCATTAATATTTTGGCTTTAATTACGGCTGGACCAACCAACCCCAAAGGATCGAAGATTTGAGCAATGACTGACAATACTTGACGTTTGGTATATTTATCATGAAACACAACGTTAATAAAATATTGCAACGAATCATTTTCCGATTTCCATACTAAGCCGAAAGTTTTTAGTTCTTTGTCGTTTTTCTCTGGAGTAGCAACAGACTCGTTAGAAAAACTGCTATCTGCTTCTTGTAATACCTTTAAATTATTTGTCGCCCATTTTCGTAACTTGAATCCGTACGACTGTAAAATAGAAGAAATTTCTCGTTTTAATTGAATTGCTTTATCGATTGACTCTGCACCTGTCATTAAGTCGTCTACATAAAAATCTTTAAGAATTATTTTACAAGCTGTGGGAAACTGAGACATATTTTGATTTGCTACTTCATGTAAGCATCGTATAACCAAAAAAGGTGCAGTACTCGTACCATACGTGACAGTGTTTAAAGTATATGTCTGAATTGGCTCATCCTTGTTAGCGCGCCAAACTATCCTTTGCATTCTTGTCACCATTCTGTACATTTTCTCAATATCTGCAGTCATAACAATAGGATGAGATCGAAACCGAAGAACTATATCGAATATATCGTCTTGAATTGTCGGCCCAACTCGTAAACAATCGTTCAAAGAAACCCCACTGCTGCTTGCAGCGCTTCCATCGAACACAACCCGGAGCTTCGTTGTTGTGCTGGATTCTTTCTGCACTGCATGATGAGCAAGATAAAAACTTAATTTTTTCTCATTAAGATTAGTACTAACCACAGACATATGACCCATGTTAACATATTCCTCGATAAAATCCATATATAACCCTTTAAACTTGTCAGCTCTCTCAAATCGCCGCTCCAACGACTCGAAACGTTTTAAAGCTGTAACCTTCGAATCACCTATATTATTTATTGAGTCATTATATGGTAACCTAACTACAAATCTACCATCCTTGTCCCGTGTCGTAGTATCTTTAAAGAAAGTTTCACAAAACTGCTCGTCTAGAGACAAATGACGTTGCTTATGAATTTCTTCAAGTTCCCAAAATTGTGATAGTTGTTTATTTAAACTAAAATGACATAACTTGTTCTGAGCAGTGCCCTTTGAATTTGAATAAATCGTTATCGGTCCCGACAAAACCCAACCAAATTTTGTGTATTGTAATATTGGCTTGTTTGGACCCAGAC
Source organism: Pissodes strobi (assembly GCA_016904865.1). Taxonomy (NCBI): domain Eukaryota; kingdom Metazoa; phylum Arthropoda; class Insecta; order Coleoptera; family Curculionidae; genus Pissodes; species Pissodes strobi. Next base: position 20,600 of record MU184233.1, read on the forward strand.
TAATTTGATCTTGCAACAATAAACTATAAAATATTTGAGCTCCTATCAAAACATCAATATGTCCAGATTTATTAAATTCGGCATCTGCCAACTTTATATGCCGAGGTAAAGACACATTATTCACATTAAATGACTGCCCTGGAATGCTTTCAGTAATTGTGGTCAAAATTAAAAATGTTAGTTTAACTTTAAACTCATTTTGAGCTGATTCAATATTTGTACTTGTCATCTTGGAGATCTCCGTTTGACCTTGACATATGCTATTAATAGAAATATTAATATTACTTTCTGATAATTGTAGCCTGTCAGCTAAGTCCCTAGTCATGAAGTTGCTTTGACTGCCAGAATCCAATAGTGCCCGGCACTTATGTGGCTGATTGAATCTGTCGTAAATATAAATGTTGGCCGTCGACAACAAAACCATATTATTAGTGTAGAATGATTGCGCACAAACCTCTGTTGCAACTAACGATTGCTGTTCTTGCATTGTATTTTTTTGTTCATTTACATGTAAAAGAGTATTATGGTTAAGATTGCAAATCCGACAATAGCTATGTGTACACTCATTCTTAAAATGCCCCGATTGCAAACAATTTAAACAAAGTTTTCGTTTTTTAGCCTCAAAGGTTTTTTCTTCTACCGAAAGCTCCAAAAACTCTGGACATTTATAAATTACATGTTTTTTATTACAAAAATAACAAGACAAAGAACCTCTTAGGCCACCAGTATGTTGTTCCGTTGCATTGTTATTAAATTGTCCCCTGGGTAACTTGTTACCTTGACCTCGTGAAAATCCATAACCCTGACCTTGGGAAACGCCAGTACCTTGAACTCGTGTAAAACCATTACCTGGACCTAGTGCAGTAAACTTATCAAAATAGTCTGAACCACTGTTACCTCGACGAGGCGAATTATTATTAAATTGTTTTTTAAAATCGTCATGACCTTGAGCACCATCTCGTACAATTGGGAAGGAATAGCTTGATTTTTGACCACCTAAGTGGCCACTAATTGGTTTCGACTGTTTATTCACTTCAATAGCCTCCAACAATAAACATCGCTCTTTTAAGAATTTTATAAATTGTTCTAATGTTGGCATTGCATTACCCTTGATGCTACTTTCCCATTCTCTCTTAGTCAAATTGTCTATTTTTGATGATATCAAGTAAATTAAGATTGTATCGCAGTGATCTGTAGGTTCGCCCAAAGACTGAAGTGCACGAGTGTGCTTTAAAGTATTATCAACAACCGACCTGAGAGCTGTCACTGACTCTTTAATTATAGGATTGATTTCAAATAACGCTTTAACGTGACCTTGTATAATTAATCGCTTATTTTCAAATCTTTCTTTTAATAACGACCAGGCATTAATGTAGTTTACTGTCGTTACTTCTAAAGAATCAATAACTTGTGCCGCTTCCCCTCGTAAGCAAGATTTCAAGTAATGAAATTTTTGAACGTCATCTAAGGACTGATTGGAATGAACCAACGATTTAAAAGTATCATAAAAATTTGTCCACTTTTCATAACCTTCTGAAAATGTAGGCAATTCAATTGACTGTAACCTTGCAAGATTATTGGGCGCACCCTGTATGTTTACTTGACTTGCAGCAAGAGGTGCCCTACCATCTGCTATTATATCTTTTGCTATGCTTATATTTTTATAAAAACGGTTTTCTATAGCTTCACGTGCGTCTATCTCTTCCTCGTCTAACAACTCTAAATTTGATTGAACTATATCATGTTCTTGAAATTGAAACTGAATTCGTTCAAGCCTTATTTGAATTTCAGTTGGATTTGTACTATTTGACTGATCAGAAATAAAATCGCAAAATCTTGTTAAACTGGTCTCGATTTCTTTACGTCTAGCTATCAACGTCTCTTTATCATGTTTCCGCTCCGTTGTATTAAACATCTTTTAATCAAAAAGCTAATATTAACGAATAACTTGTGAAATAATATGCTTTCTCGCAATTTACACTAATCGAACAGGTGCCAAATAGTATCTCGTTCACTATCTTTTGAAACGTTTTTAACGATTAACCCTCGTAACTCTCAATCATCTAACATATGCATTGTCATAAATTCAAAGTCAAATTAACAACGTATCTATCTATCGATTAACCCTCGTAGGCTCGCATATCGTGACTCGCTTGTAATTAAAAAGGAAAAAATAAAACACTTTTATCAAACTATGGTAAAGTATCGTCATAGAATGTTAAATTTCTAGTAAAACTTGCAATAAAATCTTGCCCAAACCTAAATATATCTTTTTACTTGTCTTTTCAAATACTCGTACTCGTACATCGAACAATTAGCCACCATTAAATGCATAAAACACGATGCATGTGTCAAAACGCTTGACGTTAATATACTCGAAATTTTGCTTGTATCTTATATCTCATTACATTAAACAATACGCATCGTGAACCCTAGATTACAACAAATAACAATTGTAAGCTCTACAACAAAATTGCTACTATACAACTTTGGCTCAAATTAATACATGCTAGGAAAAAAAGGACTGGAAAGTGTATCGTGACTGGACTGCAAGCAATAAAACAGGAAGGACTCACTCGGCTCTCTGCTAACAATGGACTCTTCTTCGTCTAGCTTCCATCGGCGTTGAACAATCCAAATCCGTCTCGAATCGACCAAATGTTGTTTCTGAATAATTTCGAAGGACCAGTTCTAAGAACACTCGATCTTTACTCGGTAAACTTGACATTTATTTAAAGAAATACATATCTTTTTAGGTAAAAAAGATTACAATAAACTAGCAGCGACATTAACTCGACTCATTCTTTCTTGTTCGCTCGTACGGGAGTCTTTCTCCACCCATGATACAAAGAATACAAGATATGATCGATCGCTGTCTAAGACTCGTCCGCCGTGCGCATGACGTCATTGGTGACTGATTTTAAATTCAAGCGTATGGCGGCATTATATTTCCTACTTTATTAAACCTTATTTTAACAATATTTATTTTGGTACCCGACCCAAAGTTTAAAGATAGTTTCATAAGGATGTTACATATGTAAATTTTAACGCCATTACTAATTTTAAGCCCATGTATATTTTAAAATATTTAATTAAAATCGGACATTTAAGGAAAGCACATGAAAAGCGAAAGAGCTTTTTCTCACAAGAATTCTATTTTCGGTTTACCGGTTCGGGTGTTTCATATTGGATACTTTATAAATACATTTATAACCGTCTTATTAAACTGAACTATATATTTAAAGTAACGAATAAGAAATGTATAATCCTACACTACATTTACTTTTAGCTCAATACATACAATTTATTCTGTACTTTCAATCAAAAATATTACAGTTTCATATATTATGTAATTAATTAGTAATCTGTGTTGTTAGTATTTTTCTCTAACTTATTATTGTTTGTTAATACATATCAAAATAGAGAATGACACTGTATTATGACATAAAACGTAATATAAGTAAACTTATGTCACCAGATAGAATGCAAATAATACCTATTTATTTATTTATTTTTAAATAGTTTATTTAGGAATCATAATGTACAATTTACACTCATATATTCATACAATTTGATCATGTCTATATTAATAAATATTACTGTCTATGGTAATAATTATGTCTACGGTTTGTACACAGCCACAGCAAAATGCATTATTTACCACGTAATATTTGACGAGCTTATTTAAGAATCATAATTTACAATTTACAGTTATATATTCATACAATTTGATCATGTCTATATTAATAAATATTACTGTCTATGTAATTATTATCAATACTTGAAGACTGGTAAGTTCATAGTATAGTCAATATATGTAGTATTGGTATCGGAGGTCACACCTTAGTTCTAAAGACAATCAATGTAAAACGAAGTAATTATCTATGAAAAGTGTAATTTTAGTGTTTAAAATCTGGCTAGTAACACTTCTCTTTTAAATTTTTCCCGAACTTTCCAACACTTCAAACCGAAAGTCTCTTTCGAAACAGTCTTCTTCGAAATGCCTTGAACACACCCTAGCATTATCCACACTAAAATTGTCCAATATCTTACAAGCGTTTATCCATGCTTTTCTTAAAACATCCTCGGGGGGAAACTGGAAAAACCTAATGTCCTTCGCTTTAGGGCAGCCCTTCGCTTGATTATTCAGTTTGTACACAGTCACAGCACAACGCATTATTTACCATGTAATATTTGACGAGCTTATTTAAGAAACATAATTTTCAATTTACAGTTTTTTAATAAATATTATTGTCTATGGTAATTATTATCAATACTTGGAGACTGGTAAGTTCATAGTCAATACATGTAGTTTTGGTATCGGAGGCCACACCTTAGTTCTAAAGACAATCAATGTAAAACGAAGTAATTATCTATGAAAACTGTAATTTTAGTGTTTCAAATCTGGCTAGTAACACTTCTCTTTTAAATTTTTCCCGAACTTCCCAACAGTTCAAACCGAAAGTCTCGAAGCAATCTTCTTCGAAATGCCTCGAACACACCCTAGCCCTAGCCAAAGAGCACATTAAAATTGTCCAATCTCTTACAAGCGTTTATCCATGCTTTTCTTAAAACATCCTCGGATGGAAACTGGGAAAACCTAATGTATTTCGCTTTTGTGCAGTCATTCGCTTGATTATTCAGTTTGTACACAGCCACAGAACAACGTATTATTTACCACGTAATATTTGATGAGCTATTAGGAACTAAACCTTGATAATAACAAAATCCGATTAAATCAAACTTAAATATCAATTAAAAACAACTTCAAACACTCTGAAAACCGTCATTTGTAATTAGAACAGCTCTAAACAACATTAAAATAGCATAGGTTAAGTGGGCTGCTGCCAAAATAAGTCACCGATGACGTAGTCGACAATCGACAAGCCCCGCCCACATGCGCAATGTCATATCTTCTTTTTTCTTTGTATCATGTTCTCCACCCTCGTTCCTCGTTCTCCCGCCGTCTCGAAGGCAACCCCTATTGGTGAACAGTTGTAGCATCGGCGTCGACATACGCGACATATATTTGTCTTTTTCTCGCACGTTGTGATTATCCGCGCTTTGCGCAAGTAAATCTTTTCGCGACAAAACAGTGTCTTAATCTAAACAGAACCGGACTTATATAACATAGCGTATCGAGTTATTAAAGTTGTATGGTTTTTGACTTAACAACAGTCGATTAAAGACATACATTTTTAATTGAACATTTGGAAAAATATTTAATTATCAATATATAGTTTTAATAATGCGTAATTCCAAGATATATTTTGTATAGTTATATAAGTTTACTTATTCTAAAAGATTATAAATTTTATTTTATATGCTGCATTTAGCAACAAAAGATTCTATGTTTTGAGGTAAGAACTATTGAGTACTAACCCCTTCGGTTAATTAATTAAAAATTCATTTATTTAATTTGTTGTTAATACGTTTAGTGGGATTCCCATTGCAGCATTTATTAATATTAATTAATTTTATTATTCATACAATTAATACATAATATATCTCAGCTTAGCTCGTTTAAGTTTATCAAACCACTAAAATAACACTAATTGTGATATTAGTTTAATTTTGCCTAGTTATATTATAATAATTATGTTTACTTGCTGTTCTGTACTTAAGAACTGAATTAATAACCTACCTTTGATCCTCATTAGATCGGTTAAATTTATAAACTACTTCCGGTTTGAATATGTCCCTTGAAATCTCACGCTGATATGGCTTTAACTTGTTGAGGTCATTGATTTGCTTTGAGATACTGCTGCTGCTTTATTATTTACCTGTTAATTCGAGAATAATTGTTAGTTATTACATTTTTCTTTCTCTTCAATGATAAAAACTTGTACCTGTTGCTTATTTTCTTCTAAAATTTGTTGATCTCTGCATAGATTGCTCATTGTTGTTTCTTCTCATAGTGCTTTAGGGATTTAGGGCGTATCCTTCACATATTTTCCAGTGGTTTTTTCTTAGTTTTTTTTTATATCTTCTCCTTAGCGTCAATATTTGGGTTAGTTTGAGTTCCTTTCTTATGTTTTAGAGGATTTTGAGGTTACTTTGTAGTTCCGCCTTCCTACCGACCGTTTTGAACTTTGATATTTGGAATTTCTACTTTATATTTATCTTTTCAAGTGGCATGATATAAGTTTTGTAATATTCGATTGGTAGCCTTGAATATTAGTAATGGACTCTTTTCACTTAATTGTTGCTGTCGATTGGGATTTTTACAGATTTATTATTTTGTTAAGGAATATTTCCTATTATTTATTGAAAAATTTAATTTTAGCTGGTTAGTTGTTGCGTTCGCAGTCGTTTTCCAACGCTTACTTCCGTTTATTATCTCAGAAGTATTCCTCGTATCGACTATTTCTTCATTTCGATCATTGCTCTTGGTACAACCATTTTTTCTGAACTGACGTTTTTTTTTTCTCTAAATTCCTTGCAAGTTGCAAGGGCAAATTGGTTGAAACCGATGATCTCGTTCTTTTAGAAATACCTACTGGGGAGTGAGGAAGTTTTGCTGAAGTGTAGTTGTAGGTGACTCAGCCTTTTAGTATTTTCTGTTATACTACCCTTCTGGGGATCTTGAGGTTGTCCCTAATTTGTGTTCGATACCACCGATTTATCGGGATATTAATTCTACACGAGGTAAGATTTTTCTGGAATTATTTTTTTTTATTGTCTGCTGGCACATGGTCGCCATGACGCTAAAGGTTATTTTCAATTATTCCTAGAGGCTTTCTGAGTTCACCCTATAAAGTCGAGGCAGTTGATCCTCCACTTACTCCAGGCAACCCTCCACTCGAGGGAGGTAAATATCGCTAAAGTTTTTTTTTGTCTAATTTAATGATTTAATTGCTTTTATCTGTGTTAACTTTTTTCTTTTATCATATCCGAACCTTTTTCTTAATGCAACTTTAGTTTTGATTATATGGGGAAGTTTATATTATTTAGGCATGGTTGATACCTACTTCTTTTTATATTCAAGTTATTTGCACCTTTTTGTATTTCTTTTATTTGCTGATGGTTACTGAAAATCCATTAATTCTTTTTGGGGGATTTGTTTTATAAAAAATATATGTGCAAGGAGGGCTATAATTTCTTCATTAAAGTAATTAATCTAATTTAGTATTGGGTTATTACAGGGTTTTACTACAGGGGCCAGAAGCCATTACAAGGTTTCATGACCGGGTTTCACTACAGGGTTTCACCTTTGGACTCCCTTTCACCTTTTGGGCGGAAGACTTTCATTCTCGAGCAAGTTACTTTCACCTCAACTGCTGAGCTTGCAGCCTTTTCGTCAGCAGACCTTCGAATCTAACGTGATATCGTTCCGATTATTTCTTTTATTAATGTAGAATTGTTGATTGAGCTTTAAGATAGCTTGATTAATTCTTTTGTTTTTCGGGCGAGTGATATAATCGTTCGAATTATTTTAATATAAATCTAGCATTGTTAGCCGAGCTATTTATTTTCGGGCAGATTGATTTAGCTATTGTGGTTTTCGTTATTAACTGATAATATTATTATTACTGCGTCCATTATCGGTGCGGCTACTAATTGATGCATTTGGATTTACATATCTGTATAGTACTGAGTTTACCACCAGAATTGGTCTCAGTATAATCATCATATCGTACAATCATCATTAATTACTTAATAGTTTTTTTGTGGTTATTCCTTTGTTTTTAAGTTTCCCTGTAAGATTGTTGCTGTTTTAAATAAAAAAAAAAAACTAGAAGCCAATATACCGAACCGTAAGTTAAGATTGTGTTTTCTTGTTTAATAAAACGTGCCAAACAACCCCGCAGAACACCAGCAGAGCTTTTCCAGTTTAGCTGGCAAAACTGGTGGCGCTCACGAACTCCACACCTGGAGCCGGGTTTTGCACACATTACTCTCCGGTGTTAGGTTCGCTCTAATTAAAATTCTTTCCTTTTTCTAATTAATAAGTAAAGTTTGTTGCATAATTATTATGTAATAAATAGAACAACTATTAAAATTCATCTGTTGTAATTAATTATAATTTTTTCATTAATTAACTTATTGCAGATTATCCAAATTTTGTTGTCTCTTTTCTGAATATTTTCAGTTTTTTGTGCATATTATTGACGCATAATTATGTGTATAAATACCACAATAATTTAAGTGCATATTTGCCTTAATATTCGTATGCATTATTCGAGAAAAGAAGAATGGAGAAAGAAACAAAAATTTAGTTTTATACATATTTATATATTAAAATGACTATTGTGTATATAAAAATTGCATCATACAAATTTTGTTATACGTAGGTATAATTTATTACAAATTTGTGGCAGCGCGCACTACTGGTGAAGTTATCAAAAACTTACATAAGCTGCAAACTAAAATTATCTGATTGACAAAGAACTTATATACTTAAATCGACAAGAACCTTGATCAAATACAAACGGATTTTATACGCTACAATTAATGAGCTACCATCAGACTTATGATCATTCATCGTATTAGGATAACATAATGAATGCGCAATAGTCGGAATTACTTACTCAAGCATGCAAAGTAGTAAATTTAGCAAATTATAAATTTTTATAATAATAATATAGTTTTCAAGTTGGACATCTTTCAAGACATAATACTTTAAAAAAAATCGCAGTTAAACAGAGTAGGACATATTTCAATGGGTTAAGCCATGCTATATCAGTTCGCAATAAATGTTGTTTGTTTAGTAACTATATAATTCAATGACTGATTGATTAAATTTTTAAAAATAATCCAGATATTTAAGATGATATTTCTACTGGGGAGCAAAATTGGAAAAAATACGCAGATAAGAAGCTAATCTACGTTCGAAAATCAGCTTCTACTACGCATATAAATAATATACTCCGCAAGAACTGCTAATAAAGTATTAATATTGAATACAGTTTGAATAACATTTACTAACGTGACTATAAATCAAACATCATGCAATTTTTGGCGCTAAATATGAATGTCATTTACATTAAAAGATGTGTACAGCTGCAATATTTAATACATGCAATCAAAAAGTTTGAAACATAGAATCTAACAAGTGGAAACACTGAAAATTTCATAAAGGATGCAATAAAAATAATTTCAAATAGTTTGTGAGCAAAATATATTCCAGTTTTAATCAAAATCGTAAATTAGTAGGAGAGAAAACATAATATCTCAAATAATGAATTAGTTTAGTTTAAATTGGTCCTCTTCTCTGCAACCTATCTATATTTATTATAAAATCATGAAAATATGAGTTCAAAATTTTTGATTGCCTTTTTCAAATAATAATAAGTATATTTTACAAAATATATTCAGTGATATATAATGTTTAGGTACTAGTGATGACTAAAAACTAATCGTTAATGGAAAATATTGAAAATGCTTAGACAGAAAATATAGATGTTATACAACATAAAAGACGTATCAATAACTGTAAAAATAAATTATATTTTATGATCTGTAATAAGATATTTACAATAAAATGTAAAAAATCTCGAAGAAATAGACATAATCGAATATTAATTAGCAGATATATTAATAATAACAAATTGTTTTTCCTGATATAATTAATAAAGTAGACTATATTTAACTTAAAGCTAGTTGGTAGATTCTGGCACATGGTGTAGGCTGACTTAAAACAGTCAAAATTTGTTTATCATTTCTTAAGCACTCTAAGGGTTGGCGTGCTGAGTTTGCTCGGTATATTCATCAGATGCTACTGAAATATCAGCTATGATGCCACTTTCTGAAAATAAAACGAAATTTTTAGTTTAGGAAATACTGATCCAAGGTATCACTTTAATATGAATAGTACAAAATTGTATTGGGATGGTCCCAATTCCAAAACGACGTCAGGCGTATTAAACGAGTATTAGGTATTTTAGCAGCAGTGGAATTGAAATCACATAAGGTTGCATTGCTAATTAATATATGTTTAATTAAAATCGAGATTCATTAGGATACAGGTTTTTCATTAAGATACCAATCAAATTGCAGCATGACAGCAATATTCAGTCAATTTCAAAGATTCTCTGACGTTGACATTTATCAAATTTGTCAGTTTATAGATACCATTTACTAAGTAAACTTTGAATGTTAAAGTACTTATTTTTCATAATTATAACTGATCGTAGAAAAAAAAGTGTAGGATAAGCTATACAGTTGTTGACCTCCATAGACTCGTAGTTGGCCACTCTAACTGTAATGTCTTATATTGGTAATTGTAATTGATTATTAGTTATAAGGTTATTGTTGTCCTTTGCCTTCAAATTATATGGAATGGCCTAAAAGTTATCAGGAAAAAGTGGTTATCATGTGAGGTATTTAGCAGCCCATAATACCTTTTCAAGGGGGCTTCGCAGGAAAACATTATATGAATTTATGATCTTATTCTCACGTGATCTATAAGTTTGAGAGATAACCACATATTTTTGAGACACTGTATATAAATTTTAAATACGTATTTGATCGTTTCAAATGTAAAGGCATTTTTACATATTTTCTGATAAGCCACGCCTTCATATTCAAACTGAATTATGTCAGTTTCTTTAGAGACAAATGAAGCTTCATCCCTAAGAATAGTTCTAGAGAGTTTTAATCAGTTTGGAAAAGGTTACGTTTTACACTAGCTAGTTGATTATTCAAAAAAATACTAAATACTATACAACATAAACAAAATTCTTACCCACGGAACACTGACTATTAAGCGTAGCAGATCGATAGGGTTTAGGGCTATCATAATTTGAATCGAATCCAATGCTTGAATGTTCATGGCTCGCAGGGTGTCCTCCTGAACCACCAGAGCTAGTACTGCCTGATGAAACACTCGATACTGAAATGACTGAGTGTGGTCTTTTGATTGTTCGGCACGACTCTGGAGTGGGACCTGCAATCGAGTTGCGAAACCTTGGTGCAGCTGTGGATTAGACAAAAACGAAAAGGGGCCTTTAAAAAATACTCATGCGGGATTTGAAAAATAATTAAACCATTCTAACTAAACTAATACTACTAAAAGTAATAATGGCATGCAGTTTACAATATAAAAAGGAAATAGGGAATAACTACATTTTTGATAATTTATGTTGTCTGCACATATGTATTCGCACGTAGGTACTCATGATTAACATGAGGAAGGTTTAATTTAGAATTTAATCAGCCAAATATTTCTTAGCCAACTTAACTTATAAATACCAGTACCTATGTATCGTAGAAAGAGGAAAAGATAGAAAGCAGGCAGGCAAGTTTGAAAAGCAAGTATAATTATATTAAATATGATTTTTACACAATACCATTGCTATTAACCAAATCATCGTCAAGAAAATAGTTTAAAAGAGCCGTTGATTAAATTGAACTATGTATTTGTTATTTATATACTTATGACGAATTAACGCAATGGTCCTGAAAATTTTCAAAAAGTCAAAAGGAATAATAGCATACATCAGTGGAATAATTACTATAGTTGATTATTGGATTTCACTTACTTTTGAGAGTATTACAAAGTAGCATTGCATTAACACGCCATTTTCGTGTCATCGTGCAGAAATCTGAATGCAAATCTAAAAAATATATACAGTAAAAATAAACAATTCCGAAAAGAAATCAATACGAAGCCAAACAGGCATTACTCTGGTTGTCACAACAGTAATATTTTTTTATAGACTAAGACACAGAAGTTGGCTGATTTGCCATTCACTTAAGAGAAACAGGTGAAATTCAGAAAGAGAGACTTAATTACATGCATTACTTGTTTGTCGTCATGAAAGTTTTTACACTTTAAATAGCCTCACAGATTTTAGGAAGAAAAGTGAATTTGATATATTATCAAATATGTTGTCTTCTCGTCTGACAATATTTAATATTGCTATTTTTTACTCATCTACAAGAAGAGCCTTCAGTTGAAAACATTAAATTCCTTACGAAATGTGGTACTCAAAATGTGAAGCTTGATTTCATAGAACAGCAACAATGTCAAGAGAATGCGAAGTTTATCTTGATTTAGCTCTATATAAAGTCGAAAAAAATCATTTTTTCAAATTTCAGTTTCTTCCTAGAATCTCGGCGACAATAATTGCAAATTTATGAACTGTCTCGACCGCATATAATTAGTCACATAATTGCGCATCTCTGAGGTGCATTTTTATGCAGCCTTCTGCACATATAGATCTCAGAAATTAATAGAGTCTACTCAACACTTTTTATACTTTCTAATGTTCAGGTACTGAAAAAATTGAAGCACCAAGCACCAAAAAGTTCAATAATAAAATAATGACTACTTAAATGCTATTTAGTTTTCTTGCAAAGTGCATCAAGGAAATTTTCAATTAAACTGTAAGATCAAAAATTTAGTTATAAAACATGATATAAAGATGCGAGTTTCGACGTTCATTTACTTGACTAAGAGGGTTGTGCTGCCACTTGCACAACTGTATACAAGTACGGGATAGGAAAGAAAACCGGGCGGTACAGTGTTATTACTATGCGCAACAGTATATTATAATTTGCAAAATCAAATCTACACGATGTAATAATTTACCGCTCATCGCCAACCGAGTATAATGTGTGCCAGTTGATAAAGGAAACTTCGGAATGACTTAATAAACTTCGCTCTAGTCCACTTTGATCAAACTTGTTTACATATTCCATAAACGTGCATCATATTTGCGATTTTCTTTTAATTTATATATAAATAAACGGCTGCCTGTGTTGCCTTTTTATTTTGAAGTGATGATAGCGTTCAAACAGGAGAAAATAATTAGAAGCGCCGCACGGAAGGTAATTGCTCACGTTATTAATGTCTGTGATAGAGAAGCAGAAAACAAATGTTTGTTTAGATATTCCCATTGAACATCGAACAGAACAAGCTGCGATTTACACCGGTGTTTCTAAAAGTAATATTAAAAAAGTTCGAAAGAACGTAGTGACCCACACTAGTTACTATAAAAGACCTAGGGGTATAAAACCTCAAATCGGCTTTTACGATCAAGGGGATTTATTTGGAGTAGGTGTGAACATAAAGAAAATTTGCACTTTGTGATACCAAGTATTTTTCACTGGCGCGTAAAAGATATGTGAATTATAAGGATGTACAGGCAAAAAGGACACATTATTGTGTATTTAGACGAGACCTGGGTAGATAATGATATGACAGTTAATAAATATTGGCAAAGCGAAAATGTTGCTGGTGTTATTCACGGAATCTGCTCTAGCAACCGGCTAATTGTGGTGCATGTTGGTTCAGAAGCTGGCATTGTCTCAGGTGCCATTAATTTTTCGTTTGGGACTAAAAACTGGAGACTATCATGGACACATGAATATGGATAATTTTGAAAAAAAGACTTATACTTAGAGAAGTTTCTACTCAACATTTCTCTAGAATCAGCAGTGTATTGGATAATACCCCTTATCATTCTCATCATCATCATCATCATAAGGCAGCCGTTTGCATCCACTGCTGGATATAGGCCTCCCTTAATACTTTCCATCTGTCGCGGTCTTGTGCGGCTTGATTCCAGTTACCGCATACCCGTTTAATATCATCGCTCCACCTCGTGAGTGGTCTTCCGCGATTTCTGCAGGCCTCCTGTCGGGGTCGCCATTCCAAAAGGCGTTTTGTAAACCTGTTGTCAACCATTCTTGCCACATGGCCTGCCCGATTCCATTTTAGACACAGTATTCTGTACACCGTATCTGTGACCTTTGTTCTTCCTCGGACAATGTCATTTGGGACTGCATCACGAAGAGTCAACCCTAACATAGATCGTTCCATTGCCCTTTGTGCCACTTGGATTTTGTGTATGGTCTTTTTGGTAAGGGTTAAGGTCTCTGCACCATATGTCAGTACAGGCAACACGCACTGATCGAAAACTTTCCTCCTCAGACAGATCGGACTGTTGGATCGAAGAACATCCCTGAGTCACTCTTCTTTGGAGCTCATGAGTTTAATTATCTCTTCCCAGCTTTACTTCATGTCACAAGTAATTATACGACGATATCTCGCAAATTTGCTTACCATCCACGGTAATAGCATTGCTTAAAACTAAGTTAGTCGTTAATTGAGTTTTAGAGTAGTTTATTTTCAGTCCTACTTGGCTGGAGACAGTTTTCAGTGATTCTAACATTTTGTTGGCGTCCTCCACAGTGTCGGCTATCCAGACGATATCGTCAGCGAAGCGTAAGTGGCTGAGATATTCACCATGGATATTAACACCCATGTGTGTCCAATTAATGTTTTTAAACGCGTACTCCAGTAGGTTTGTGAAGAGCTTTGGAGAAATAGTATCGCTTTGCCGCACTCCTTTTTGGATTTTGAATTTATTGGTATTCTGATGTAATTTCACCGATGCTGTGGCATTATCATATATGTATTTTAGCAGCGTGGTATATCTGGAATCAATTCTGCAGTCGGCCAGTAACTCGAGAAGTTTGTGCTGATTGACAGAAACAAACGCCTTCTCGTAGTCTACGAATACACGTATTAGAGGCTTATTATATTCTATACATTTTTGAATAAGTAGGTTTATCACTAACAGGTGGTCGTTTGTACCAAAACCAGATTTGAATCCTGCCTGCTCGGTTGGTACCTTTCAAAGTTTGTCCTAAGACGTTTGGTCAATATATTCGTGAATAATTTAAACACGTGTTTAAGAAGGCTGATAGGTCTATAGTTTGACAGGTTAGCAATATCTCCCTTCTTATGTAGCAAAGCTATTGTAGCATTATTCCATGCTGAAGGGATAACTCCCTCTGTCAGGCACTTATTAAACAGAACATTAAGAGCTCTGATGACTAGATCGCCTCCTTCCTTTATAGCCTCTATTACGATATTGTCGTCTTCAGGGGATTTGTTATTTTTCATGTCCGACAGGGCTGCCCTTAATTCATCCACCGTAATTTCCGGAATCTCCTCTATCCCTGGTTTATGATCTTGGGAATTTGTGGTCTTTCTTCGAGGTCATCATCGCACCGGTAAAGTTGTCCATAGAATTCTTCAGTGATTTGCAAAAGTTGGTCTCTGTTTGTAGTTTCAACTCCATTGCGATCTCTTAATTTATTATTGCCCGCGCTTCCTATTCTTAGCTGTTGTCTCATTACTTTAAGACTTTTATTTTCTTCTATCACCTGTTTTATAAGGTTTGTGTTATACTGCCTTATATCTTTTTTTTTACTGATTTTGATATTTGTTTGCTGATGTCTCGGTACTCCGTGGTTATGTCTGTCATTTCCCTACGTTTCTTGATGAGATCCTTGGTAGCGCTGTTCAACTTATCCGCCTTGGTTTTCTGCCTTACCTGACATTCACGCATTGCTTCTTGTAGTTTGTGTATCACTTTTTCATTGAGGCTTTCTATCGTTAGGCATTCTACGTTTATCAAGTTTTCCTCTATTATTCTCGCGTAGGTTTCGGTTTTCTGCAGTGGTGTCCATTTCCTTGTGCTTTCTTTATTTCTGACTAGTTTTGTTCTTTCCTGGTCAATATCTATCATTATCTTGGCCCTTAATATTCGATGATCACTTCCATCCGAGACTCCATTTAATGCCTCTACATCGTGTACTACTCTCATTTTATCTGCTATGATATAGTCTATTTCATTTCTAGTTCAACCATCGGGGCTTTGCCAGGTCCACTTTTTATTTGAGTTCTTTTTAAAATATGTGTCCATTGCATATAAACCATTTTGAAGAAGAAACTCGAGTAGTTTACTACCCCTTTCATTTATTTGGCCAAACCCAAAATTTCCGATAGAAGTTTCTGCTGGATCTTCTCTGCAGTCTAGTTTTGCATTCAATTCTCCAATCAAGAGTGTAAACTGGGTTTTGCTGTAGTTTAGGGCCTTTGTAACGTCTTCGTAAAAGCTTTCCACCTCTTCGTCAGGATTATTTTTATTTTATATCTTTTGGTTATCTGAAGAACCAAAAACGCTATACGTGCACTGATGCTGCCTATATCGACGATGTTATCAACCAACCTTTTGTGTACCAGAAAACCTACGCCCCGCATGGAATTCTCAGCTTCGCCTTTGTGATAGAACATATTTCCCGACCAATGATGTCCCATTTTATGGGTAAGAGTTCTTCTTCCAGATCAACTACTTTTTCATCCGATGATAATGTTCGTGTATTATAGGTGGCAACATGCAATTGTCGTCCTCGATGGTAGCCTGATCTAACCTGGGGATTCTTAGCACCCTCTGTCCGTTGCCTTCTTCGGTTGCTACCGTAACCGATGGTCTTCGGACTGCCAGGAACTGAGGGCCTCTGCCTAGATGTGTTCATCATACAAAGGGGTAAATGGCATTAAAACGCCACGCTTGCCAGGCGTGTTGGCGAGTTTTAGCTCAGCCGCCCATTCTGGGTCAGACGCTGTCTGTGGCCGCCCATTCTAGGTCAGACGCCACACGTGCTTGCTTTTATACTATCCCTAAAAGCTGGGCTGCCACTTTCGTCGGATCTGCCGTATTGAAGTCCTTCTTCTCCGCCTTCACCGCCGTTGTGGTCTTCATCCGTAACCCTGGACAAGGGGCCCTTACAGGGTGCTATCAGCCGGAGCCAGCTGAACCCTGGTTTTTTAGCGAGGTGTTACTCATCGATCCCTCCACACTTCCCCACCTCTTGCGTGGTGAGACCCCAGGCTTGGGACTGGCAAAGCGGTGCATGGCATGCACAAGATCAAATACCAACTAATACTCTAAATCTCATATATTAGTGAGGCCTCAGATGAACAATCTTAAATTTGATCCTACATGAAGAAAATATCACGTATATAAAGTAAACTCAGCCAATAAACCTACAGAAGAAAAACTATAGAATTGATTGAAATTGACGCCCTCTTACGTGGTTGGGGTCATACGTCTTTATAG
Source organism: Pissodes strobi (assembly GCA_016904865.1). NCBI lineage: Eukaryota > Metazoa > Arthropoda > Insecta > Coleoptera > Curculionidae > Pissodes > Pissodes strobi. The sequence goes on from MU184233.1 coordinate 37,459, forward strand.
CTACCTCCATATATATGCGATCTGAACCTTATCGAGCTCGCACTGCAACAGCAGTGAAAAGGTATAAAAGGCATTCTCCAAATAGGAAAACTGTAACTATATTGGGTCTGCCATAATTCCAAATAGCCGATTGTATAAAAATGTATGGAAAACATATTTGCAATCTCATAATTAACATCTAACTTGTGTTAAACCTTGTACGCATCCTATTTTTAACGCCATAACTACTGATCATAAATGAAGTGATAAAATATATAAATTTCGACATTTTCCAAAATTAAAATCAAACACAATTTTTTCGAGAAAAACGAAAATAGAAATGGGTTTTGAAATTTTCTGAGTTAACAAATTTTAACAAAAATATTAAATTTTACACCCTGCATATATTATTTCTCATTCGCAGAAGTAGTCATGTAAGTTGCAGCACATACCCTGCAGATCAACCAGAAGAACTTCGACAATCGCATCTTGTGTCGTAATTTTGATTAACAATTTCGTTGATACACTATTCATGTCCAGCAGTTTAGTTCACTAAATCTACCGAAGCATACAGATCGTTGGATTTAATATACTAAAAAATTAGGACACTTTTAATAACGCCAATATTGATATTAGTATAATATTTTATTTTATCGGCGCAAGTATACACCTATAAGCTAAGAAAATAATATCTAAAAGAAACCAAGTTAGCAGAAGCATGCTATTTTAATATGCAAGGCTTATTATAATCCCACAGCTGTATCTTAGTTCAGCTAAAAGGTAAGAAGAGTTAAAAAATATTAATACTTACTTTTAGTAAGCTGTGCAATACTAATAGATCGATCGCTTATCTGATCTGCGCTGGGTCTGATATCTAAACATGGTTTATTTCCAATGCCCATCGAAGACATCTCGGCCATTCTTACAGCTAAAAAAATATAGGTAGATATTAAAGATGTTGTCGTGGCGTGAAAGAAACTCGTGATACTTGGGAAAATTCGTTATGACTAATGTGATATTGACTAATTTTTGCAAAAATGTGAAAAATGCTTAAGATTAAACTACACTTAGTGTTCATCGCAGTGGTAATAACCCAAAATCTGAATTATGGTAAACAAGATATCAATATATAAGTTCAAATTTAGCTTCTAATAAAAATTAGATAATTTGCTTTTAGTTTAAGTTAGCCGAACTGAAGTAAATGTTCTAATTGCTTCCTTTAGAAGAAGCAAAATACATATAAAATATTAGCCCTTTATATAAGAAATAAAAGCAAAACATTTGTTGGTTATAGTTTTCATGCAGGTACTTCTCAAAAATATTTTCATATTTCGTGCAATTTTCAAGAAGCTAGCAAAGTTGTATCTCTATTTTTTTTTTGACTGATATGATATTCAAACGAACTCAGAGCAAATATTCTTAAATTATAAAATGAGGCTGCGTACGCGTATTAAGAAAATGGTTCTGAGAAGAGGCCAGCAATCGGGTTCTAACTGAGCAGATGTATTGTTTTCCAATAATTACACCTTCCCTCTTTTCCCACCAGTCTTGAATCCACTTTAATCATAAATGAAATCAGTAAGTGGCATATCAAGGAAATGGCTCTAGGGAGGCAACCCAGTGGGTGTAAACTGAGCTGATGTATTGTTTTCGAGTAAACACCAATCACTCTTTCTCTCACCCGCTTGAATCTTAAGTTTTTATATTATTTGCTTGATAATAAGACAAACTTTTCAACGCTTTTACTTTGATTAATTCGACAAAAACGATAACTCCAGGGCCAGAAGTAAGCATACGCTACTTAAGCTGCAGCACTGTACCACTGTTCAGGTGAAAAATGAAAAATTATTTTATGTCAATTTTTAAAATCAGGTTTTTATTTTAGTAAATAAAACTTTGGTGATCGTAATCATCATTAACCATTTGCATTTGGTTTAACTTAATGTGGTGTTTGGGTGTTTGACCAGCCTAATGAGAATATTTTCCACTTTCGCGAAGGCGACAGAAAACACAAGGCGCATACGAAGAAAGGGAGAATATTCTAGAAGACGCATATAAGAAAGGCGCACTCGTCATCATCTGCACAGTGCGCATTAGTTTCGACATAAATCATAAATTATTTATGGATAAATAATAACCTAAGAGTTGAGGTTGGGACTGCTTATATAAATTAGTGAGTATATCTTCAGTTTTAATGTTCAATCGGCACTGTGTATAAAAATAAATAGTGGTTTACTACTCCTGAATCATGGCCATGAACTATTATATTCACGCGTAACCCGGTGTTCTTACCAATGTAACCATTAATAATATAGGTTTAGGCCTACTGTTTCATATTGAGACGTTTCCAATAGACGTTTTTTTATATTTTCGATTTTTCCGTTCAGTTTAATCAAGTTTTATGAACCGCCACTAAATATAAACTAAACGACATTAGAAGGAAGAGGAAATTAAAAGCCGAATTATCAAACGAAAGATTGCAAAAGAGAAGCAAAAGAAGAATGAAGCAATTATAAGTCCGAAGAACTGAAGAAAGCTACACAATTTATCAAAGAGCAGAACACAGCCTCTGAAAGGAAAAATGGTAATACTGGGAGAAAACATAAAATCGACTCTGGAAGTGCCCACCCCATACGGCAGCATCCTAGGAGGTTACCAGTGACGAAGCAGGAAGAGGTTACCATATTAGTGGACAAAATGCTTGACGACGGAATTAAGTCATCAAGCCCATGATCGTCTCCTGTTGCCTTCGTCACCAAGAAGGATAGGACTACGATTCTGCGTGGACTATAGAAGGCTCAATCACGTCACCAAGAAAGACAGCTAGCCACTTCCCAGAATTGATGACACGTTGACGACACAAGCAGGTTCTCATTGGTTTTCAACACTCGATTTAAAGAGCGGCTACTGGCAAGTAGGTATTGGCGAACAAGATAAGGAAAAGACTACCGGAAGTGATTTATATCAGTTTAAAGTTATGCCCTTCGGACTATGCAATGCCCCTGCTACTTTTGGGCGTCTTATGGAGGCCTCACTTGGAAGACATGCCTGGTCTATCTTGATGATATAATGGTAATGAGAAAAACTTTCGAAGAACACCTACAAAACCTGCAGAAGTTTTTACTAGGATCAAGAATGCTCAGCTCTTACTGACTCCAAAGAAATGTTTTCTTTTCCAACAAAAAGGTGAATTTCTCGGGCATGTCGTGTCATCAGAGGGAATCCAAACTGGTCAACGAAAGATTAAAACAATCAAAGACTGGCCTCGTCCTCGCGACAAACACGAACTGCGGAGCTTCCTTGGATTATGTACTTATTATAGAAGATTTGTCGAAGGACTAGCAAATATATCTGCACCTCTACATAAGCTCACTGAAGAACGAGCAAATTATAACTGGGATCATAACTGTGATTCTGCGTTCAGGAAATTAAAAGCGGCTCTATGTTCTAGTCCAATATTGGAATATCCGGAACAAAATGATAATAATTCACGTTCATCTGCCTGATCAAATCAGGCTGAGTCTCAGAAGTTTCAGGACGCCGAAGTGGTAAGTTCAATGAAAATAATTGAAGAACTTACCGAGCGCTTATGCTGATCTCACTTCTCTCTTGAAATACAGTCAGTTTAATGCTATTTTGGTTGAAGAAAAAATGTTCTTTTTGAAAAAATGTTTGTATATTCTTTGATCTTTTACTTTATTCTAAATATATAAAAAAAAAACATTTTAATATTTGTTCCAGATTACAGGAATTTTAGCAGATGTTTCCGAGACTTTACCAGTTGCAGCGGTTTCTTCCGCATTTGCTTTAACCTTAAGTGAAAATGGCTGCTTGGAAAATTACATTGGATTATGTACGGTCTGAGTCTATGACACAAAGTTATATAGATTTTTGCATAACAATATACTCCACGGCACTTAAAAATTGTATTTATTTGATCGTAAACCTTTGTAGCAAAGCGACCGATGTGCTGCAAGGAGTTTTATAAGAAAAAGCAAAATAAATTTTTTCTGCGAAAAATAGAGAATGCTGTAATTGATTTTGGAAGCCGCTCTAAAGAAGTGGGACGTATTGATCAAGAACTGATACGATAATCAAACGATGCAGCAAAATACTGGCAAGAAATTCTCAGGAGATTGATGTGTAATAGTTTTTAATAGTGAAAAAGATCGAGCATTTAGAGGTGAAAATGAGATATTGAGATCACCGAGAAAATGTAACTACCTGGGACTACCGGAGCTTATAGCAGAGTATAACGACTTTTTGAGTAATCACATAAAAAACACGGAATTCGTAATAGTGGTTACGCAAACTACCATCCTCGACGATATTCGAGGAAGTTATTCAATTAATTGGCAAGCGAGCTTTCAACGAAGTTCTCTCTCGAATCAAACAGTCAAAGTAATATTGGAGTTTCTAACAAACGGGATAGGAATAGCTTTGAAAAATGTGACGTGAAAGGTACTGAGCAATACCTCCTGTAGGAGGTAATGTACTGAGCTGATTCTGATTGCACAGGGTATGAGAATGAAACACAGCACAAACGGTGCACTCGTCATCATATGACTTAAAGCTTAAACTTACATCTTTTGGAAAGCCGAAAACATGAACTTTAGGCCCATTTTTGTAGTTGCCATTACAGCCTTTTTGAGGCATAATTACACTAGGTATCACTCATCAAAAAAATTGCCGAAACCGAGAGAAAAACATACACTTTTACACGAACCAAAACTTATAAAACTGTGCTGTATCAACAAGTGGGTATTGGCTCTAAACAAGCTGGCCGAGCGGCAACAAGCTGGCCGAGCGGCACACATTAAGGTATTGCACAAAAGCAACAGGTCTTTTAAGTTCGAAATATATGGTTTTACGGATCTAAAAATACACCTAACAATATAAATTGTAATCCTAAATATAAAACGAAATATTAGGTACGAAGTTTAAGTAAATTAAACGTGCTTTGGTACCTATTAGTTAAGTCCAAGCACCAGAAGGTGAGCCAACTCCATCAGAAAGGATACGAACTCAAAATTTCCTTCAATTTGAATCATCATTGCAACAGAGGATTGATGAATGTATAAACTTACCTTAGAAAAAAACAATAAAGGTTGTTAAGGCGATCAATTAGGGAACGAACTGATTCACTTCAAAATCTGGTGTCCATGAGTTAAAAAAAATGACGACGAAAATGAACAAGTCATTGGTCAGGAGAGGTGGATGTATAAACTCACCTTAGAAAAAAAAACAAATAAAGGTTGTTTTCCTCATTACCTTGAGAATGTACCTGCATGGTATTGCAACACGATTTTCTCATTAATTAAAGCGAATCAAAAAGGTGAAAGTGAGCCCGAAGATTAAATCCTGTAGTGATAACAGGTAGTAAAACCCGGTTGTGAAACCTTGTAATGGCTTCTGGCTCCTGTAGTAAAACCCTCTCTTGAATTGGAGGGTTGCTTGGAGGATCAACTGCCTAGGTTTTATAAGGTGAGCTCGGAAAACCTCTTGTGTATATCACGATAAATCGGTTGTGTCAAATACAAATTAGGGACAACCTCAAGATCCCCAGAAGGGTAGTATAACAGAAAATAGGTTGAGTCACCTATAACAACACTTCCTCACTTCCAAGTAGGTATTTCTAGAAGAACGAGATCATCGGTTTCAATCAATTTGCCACTAGAGGAAAAAAAACGTCAGTTCAGAAAAAATGGTAGTGCCAAGAGCAATGATCGAAATGAAGGAAAAGTCGATACGAGGAATACCTCTGAGATAATAAACGAGAACTAAGCGTTGTAAAACGACTGTGGAGCAACAACAACAACTAACGAGCTAAAATAAAATTTTTCAATAAATAATAGGAAATATTCCTAAACAAAATCATAAATCTGTAAAAATCCCAATCGACAGCAACAATTAAGCAAAAACAGCCCATTACTAATATTCAAGGAAGGCAACCAATCGAATATTACAAAACTTATATCATGTCACTTGAAAAGATAAATATAAAGTAAAAATCACAAATAACAAAGTCCACAACTGTCGATGTCAGTAAAAAGGTGTACCTACAAAATAACCTCAAAATCTACTAAAGCATAAGAAAGGAAAGCAAACATTGACGTTTGGGAGGAAATTAAAGAAAAATAAGGGAAACCACTGGAAAATATGTGAGGGATACGCCTTAAATCCCTAAAGCACTCTGAGAAGAAACAACAATGAGCAATCTATGCAGAGATCAATAAGCCTTAGATGAAAATAAGCAACAGCTACTAGTTTTTACTATTGAAGAGAAAGAAAAATGTAATAACTAACAATTATTCTCGAATTAACAGGTAAATAATAAAGCAGCAGTATCTCAAAGCAAACCAGTGACCCCAACAAGTTAAAGACATACCAGCCTGAGATTTCAAGAAAAAAAAATCAAACCGAAAGTAGTATATAAATTTAACCGATCTAACGAGGATCAAAGGCAGGTTATTAACTAAGTTCTTAAATACAGAACTGCAAGTAAACATAATTATTATAACATAACTAAGCAAAGTTAAACTAATATCACAATTATTCTTATTTTAGTGGTTTGATAAACCTAAGCGAGCTAACAGACTATCCACTCTAAAAAAATAATACAGTCCCAAAGTGCTGGAGGACAACATAAAAAAAGGATGATCAGGATAGCCACTCACTGCAACAACAGTGTTATAAAAGCTGATACGTGTTATGTATTAATCGTATGTATAATAAAATTAATTAGTATTAATAAATGCTGCAACGGGAATTCCAATAATCTTATTAACAACAATTGAAATAAATGAATCTATAATTAATTAACCGAATAGGTTAATACTTAATAATTCTTACCACAAAATATAGCATATAAAAAAAAATTATAATCTTTTATAGTGACAAAATCAGACTGTTACAGTATATGCAGTGGAGAAAGGTCATTTTCAAAATTAAAGCTGATCAAAAACAAGCTTCGAACCTCCATGTTAAACGACAGGCTCAACGCTTTAGCTTTACTCAGCATTGCAAGTGACATGTGACATTTTAAGACAACAAAGTTATGAAAATATGATAATTAGTTGCATCAATACGAAGTGTAGGCGTAAATTAATTAACCATTAATTATGTTCACTTCCTTTCATTTCTATCATCATATGAATTCATCAAATTCCAAATGCTGTATGGGTGTGTCGTACGAAAATATTCTATAATTTAATAGGAAACTGTAAACGTATAGTTTTAGATTTTTAATTGGATAATTACTGAAAACGCGATTTTTGTAGGTTAATTTAAAAAATATATATATTTTCCACCCAAGGGTACAGCCTAGGAACCACATATCCTAAATACAGAATTGAATATCTCGAACATAGGGCTTGGACAGATGGCAAGTTGGAAGTTCATATGTAATTTTTAATAATTAACAACCTTGAAATTTATTTCCTTATGGCCATGGTATTGGAAATCAAACAATTAAATACACAATAAAATCAAAAGAAGCATGCAAATATAATCGAAACTAATCACCAAACCACTCATTTAAAATAATCTAAATCACTGCAAAATTATATGAAAAGACGTTGTATTTATTTTTTAATGATTATAATACTATACAGTTAACCCAGGCTTAGGCAGAAGGCAATATTAGTTGCCTAAGCTTTGGTTAAAATATATTTTTTTTTTCACTAAATATCTGTGTAATTACTAAAGCATTGCAGTATTAATGAAGAATAGAAACTGGCGCTACTTTACGTATCACATTTTAATTTTAAATAATATATAATAGTTATTAAATACCTCTATTCCGTATAGCTTGTTTCCATAGTAGCTGAGATAGTTCTTCAGTCCACGCCTTTTTCACATCTTCAGACATTGACTGAAGTGTGAAGGTATCATTTGGTTTTCTTTTGCGGAACCATATTTCAAATTTGGTAGGGGTTTCTCCTATTCGGGCAGTTAGTCCTATATCTGTCATTTTTATACTATTTTTGTAAATGTAGAGGTCAAGATTCTAAAACAAATAATATTTCTAAATATTTGAAGAGAATATAATGATAGATTCTACATCGTCCTGCCGGCAGTACGTTCCTTAATACGACTTTAGAGTACTATGTGTCCTAGAAGAACGGATCCTTACATATGTTTGTAGAACAAATTTCTAACTTTTCGAGCATTTTTTTGCCGACATTATACCAAGATATGAGCATTTAAAATTTAAGCGCGTCAGTCGTCAAAACGATGCGCTCCCCTGCACGTGGCAGTTTTAGCCCACTATTTCAATAAAAAAACGACAACGTTTTCGTATTTTGGTGACAACTGGCAAAGTGCTAAGTGTTTTGGAACCATATAATAATAGCCTCCAAAAATTCGGTAAAAGTTAAGTGGGGTGTTGACGAAAATATCACTAATATAAAACTGTTTATTTTAGAAAACGTTCCTAAAATAATGCTAAGTACAATTAACGTTATTTTCTACGGAGGGAGAAAATATGCAGTTGTTTTTATTTCATACGCTGTCTAAAGGCGCTAAATTAGATACATAAATAGGGCCATACAATGAAATGCATTTTAATCTATTTACTTTATTATTATCTTGAAGTGTCAGAAGTACCTATTTTGTTCTGAGACTATCAGAATGCTTTAGACCTCTTCAGCATTCAAATCGAGCACGGTCGCACATCAACCGTGGCATGACGTTACGTCACATGTTACATATTTTAATTTATTTTTAACATTTATCCATTGAATAAAATCTGCTTCACCTTTATAAGCACACAACTGAAGTGAAACTTCTGAAAGAGACATACAAAATTGAGTTTTAATTTTTTTTAACCTTTTTTTCCCAACTTTTATTTAATTTTTTCTCTCTTTTTCAACTATTTTCCGCCGAAAACTGCGTTTCCCCATTAATATTTTCTTTATTTATCTTATTAACTTTCCGAACAATTTTTCACTTTTTTATTATTTGTTTTTTCATTTCGTTTTATAATACTTTTATTAACTTGCCGAACAATATTTTGGTTTTGTTTTTTTTTCTTATTATTTCTTTTCTTATTTCGTTTTGTAATTCTTTTATTAACTTTTTTTACGTGTTTTTCAATTTTTTCCCATTTTTTCAAAAACTTTTGTTTATTTTTTCATAAGGCATTTTTTTCCTTCCCATTTTTGCCATCGTCGCTGAACTCCTTCGTCTTTTTTTTCACCGAAAACCGCGTTTCTCTAACTTTTTTGTATTATTTTATTTTCTTATTTCGTTTTATAATACTTTTATTAACTTTTAACGGTTTTTTGAATTTTTTTCCATGTTTTCGAAAATTTTTGGGTATTCGAGGAGGTGGGAGGGTGGGGGGTATAATTCCACCCCAATAAGTTTCGTCCAATAAACCTCTGATGTTATTTTAAAACATTTAAAACAATTTCATTTATGGTAATTATTTTGATATTTTTTCAGAGCCGCTTAGAGGTCGTGATGTTCATAAGATTAGCACAAATACCTTTTAGCCCACTTCGAGTGACTCCGAAAACTTTTAATAGAGCAAAGAAACGTAAATTTTATATTTTAAAATCTTCATCCGAAGATAAGTTTTTAGACTCTTCGACTGGTTCTGAAGATTTTGATAATTCACTGACTTTGAAAATAATGGACACACAAATGAAGAACTTGAAGAAATGGAGATCTGTGAGACAAACCAAACACCTGACGTGATTCAAAATGAGGTAACAGTACATGAAACAGATAAAGATACTCATTATCAACCGCAGATTCATGTGCAAACAATGAGAGAATTGTATTTTTGGATGGCATGTTCCCTTCAGGAGAAATATACAATATATTGGGATATACTAATGCGTCGCTTTATATCAAAAGTGAATTTTACAAAGTAAATGGTTTTATTTATACAATGCCGTTTAACCAGCTTGATATAATAGACGGGGGGTATGGGTAGATTCAGACTTCTCCTTCGCTCCAGCTTATGACACACGCTTTGAAATGGGTTTGCAAAGATTTGAATAAATTTTATCTTGTATATCATTTACTATGCCTGAAGAACACTTTGATGATAAGTGGTACGAAGCAAGCTGACTGACTAAAATGGTTAGATCAAAATGGCAAAATATCCTTAGTCTTAGCTTAGTATAAGCTGGCAATAGCCGAAAGCATGTTTGTGTGGTATAGTAACGGATAGAGTATTTTGAAGATGGACTGCCAGCAGTTATTTAAATTAAGAAAAGGATCAAAGGAGTTCGATGTGAGTGCAAAACTATTTCTGATGCGCATTCTGGAATAATGATTGGCCTTGATGTTAATGAGGGCAAAGAAGTGATGCAGCAACAAGAATGGCAACTGCAACTAGGACCTGGCACACCAACAACATTAAGTGTAACACGACCATGGCGCGGTTCCGGCAGAATAATTGTGGGGGATTCTTGGTTCGGATTCGTGAAAATAGTTTTTGAGTTACACCAAAGAAGCTAGAAGCAGAAGAACTTGTGTCGGCAACCAGAACTATTAATTCAGTGAAGCCTACGTGTTAATTTATACTTTAATTTTTACCTGCAGCACAACTCTGCCAGAAAAACGCTCTAGAAAAAAAAGCTGGGACAACGAAGGACATATTGTTATAAAGTAGGTAGGAAGACTTAAAATTGGAGAATATTTTAAAGGAGGACCATCTATTGACATCTATAACGACATTCGTCAAAGTGGTCTAGCTCCACAATAAGTATGAAACACACAATGATGCAGCACCGAATGTTTGCCAGTTTATTTGTAATCATAGAAACACATGCATACTAAGCATATAAATATTTCAAAAAGCGAGTCTTCAGACTCTTCGTCTGGTTCTGAGGATTTTGATAATTCACCCAACTTTGAAAATAATGGACATACAAATGAAGAAGTTGAAAAGATGGAGACAAATCAAAGAGCTGATGTGATTGAAAATGAGGTAAAGTCCGTTCAAGTCTATTGTGCTGTTACGTCATATCATTCCATCTTTCTTTATGCAATGAACGTATGTACTAAATTGGTCCGTCAAATTGGAATCTTTGACATCGATTTGTGTCAATGTCAAAATATCATAACGAAAATAACATATTTAATTCATTTATTGATTTATTGGTAGTTCGTTTGTGTTTTACGCTAATAATTGCTAATAAAAATCGTTTTGAGATGCCCCACCGGTTCAGTGAGAAAGAGCAAGCTTTAATTTTAAAATTAGTGCATTATTTCACACGTGAAAAAGATGCTGGTGGGCCACTTTTCCCCTGGAAAGCTGTGCACAATGTAAGTAATATTTTTTAAAATTTATTTGATAATACTAAAAAATGATATCTCTAAAAAAAATTATTTTTGATGTGTAAACATCTTACGCGGCGATATGAGGACAAATCTCGGCAAATGAGACGGAAATGCGCAAACCAATTCTAGCCGCTAGGGCGGTATTATATACAATTTTGCCATTTAAAATCATTTTAAATGGATTTTAGACGATAAAAAAGCATATTTTAAATTAAACGAACCGTCAAAAGTATTATTTTTAATTATTATATTCGCAGTGTATTTGGATCCATAGCACAGCTTATTTTTAATGGACGGTTGAATTTAAAATGAATTTTCGCTTCAAAATCCACGACAAATTCGTCCGAAGCCAGGGCTATCGGCCTAAAAAAGTCCGAATTTTCGAATTTTTATACAATTTTGCCATTTAAAATCGTTTTTAAACGGATTTTAGACGATAAAAAGCATATTATTATTTTAAATTAAACGAGCTGTCAAAAGTATTATTCAGATGCACAGACGTTTAAAACAATATTGTCATAAGTATGTAAAATTGATAAAAACGGAACGTGCTCCGCAATAGAAAACAGGTACAGAGACATCTTTTGGCTAGTGTAAAAAATAACGTACGAGTCTATCTAAGACGTACGGATCTTTTCTTTTGACGTCAGAAATTCTGACGTAACAGCGCAATAGCCTTGAATGGACTTTAACTGTACCTGAAACAGCGTGTAAATTTGGAGATCAAGTTGGTATTGACGCTTATAAAGATACTCATTATCAACCGCAGCTTCATGTGCGAACAAAGAGATAATTGTATTTTTGGATAACATTTGTCCTTCAGGAGAAATAGACAATATATTGCGATACACTAATACGTCGCTTCATATCAAAAGTGAATTTTACAAAGTAATTGGTCTTATTTACGCAAAGTCAATTAACCAGCTGGGTAGATTCAGGCCACTCCTTTGCTCCATAACGTCATCGTTAAAGCGGCTTAGCTTTAGAAGAAGTATGGAATACACAAAGATGACAGTACCGACTGTTTGGCAGTTTATTTGGAATCATAAAAACAAATGCATACTTATTATATAAATACTTTAAAAGGGAACCTACGCTAAAGCACACTGATTTCACGGAGCAGCTAGCTTTGCAGCTGATTAATAACCTTTGGACCCCAAACCTCTAGCTGCAAACACTTAAAATCCTAGATCTGCACAAGAACCAGCATACTCCCATTGCATTGAGTAGTAGTTAAGTCAGATAAAGTGCGTGTTCAGAGAAACTGTGTAATTTGTAGTAGGGTGCGTAAAACCCAACATACCGTAAGTCGTAGATGCCATGCAAGTGTATAATATATATATTTTTGTAATAGTATGTTTCAAAATTAGTTTTTTCTTTGTTTTGTATTTTTAACTTATTTTTATACAAGTTCCTATAAGGTTGCGCTTATAATATCTTATATTTGTTTTGCTGTCAATTAATTTGGATTAGTTTTTATTAGTAATTCATTTCAAATGTCTAAGTCTTAAAAATTTAAAAAAATTGATAAACAGTAAGGCAGCTGCATTGTAGGCCTCATATTTCTGGGTCAAAAATATAGTTCTCTTAATATATTCTGTCGAAATATTTTACGTCGGCATGAACTACCGGCATCGGAAGTGCCGAAATACCTCTTGCCGGATGGATTGGTTCGTTTGCGGCTATACGTCAGGTTCGCAGGACAAAAGTACTTCTAGAAATGTCTCCAACAGTACATTGGTCTGTACAATCTATTAATAGCGTTGCAAATTTAGTGTTATACGTAATTTCCCTTTCAATAATTTGCAAGATAATAAGCAGAACATTATTTTTACATTTACCATTAGAAAACAATAAGAATATAAGAAATCTAATATATTTGAATTTCTAATTCGCGAATCCGTTTGGCTTAATTCTGACATGAGTCTACCTTTTCCAACAAAGTAAGTATTTTGCTTTGGGACTAAGATACAAAACATGATAAAAAAATTTGGATAACAAAAGCACTTACCTTTCGGTCTGGTAATCGCCTAGCTTTACTGAACAGTATAAGTTCTTCAAACAGGAACACTTGTCTTAAAGATTTCTTGCCACTTCTGCCCTCCCAAACTAGAAATTCGTTCTGCCTGAGAAGTCTTCCTTGCTCTTTTAAATTTACCTGAAATTTCATATATTTGCAATACTTTTTCCTACATGACTAGAAAGTAGTTACTAAAAGGCATTATCAGATTCAAAATCGCTATATAAAATGGCAATTGATCGATTCTTCGTTTTCAGTAGGGTTAATATGAGTCAAACGCGTTTGATGTACCACTGAAATGATTACGGAATAGAATAGACCAATTAAAACTCAACCTCAAGCTAAACAAAGTAGCATTGATAAATTTTATGATAAATTGAAATATTTCACATGTTATGTACTTATGCTTGATAGATTTGTTTCAATCTATCAAGCATAAGTACATAACATGCGAAATATTTGAATTTATCATATAATGTATCAATGCTGCTTTGTTTAGCTTGAGATAGTTTTAATTGGTCTATTCCAGGGAGCAATTTACATTTATTTTATTTTGTGTGGCTTTTGAAATACTTACATCACATTCTCTTATACTATCCATAGCCAGCAGATCATTTCCATGCCTAAGTTGAAACCTAACCATTTCTTCCGCCTGTCGAATATCCTCAGTTTCTTGTATGGTTCTTTCGGAAGAATTTAGCTGGGAATGAGGACAGGCTTTCATCATTTGTTGCAACAGCAGAGCATACTTTCCCATTCTTTGTACTGGCTTTAAGAGATAACTTGCCAAGTCCATTTTATCGCCAAGTTCTATCTGTTTACTCTGAAATAACAATGCAATAATAATTAATATATTATAGAAGGGAACAAAATATTACGTTCATATTTGCATTTGTTAAAAATTTTCAATGGCATGAACAGTGGAATTTTAATTTTGGAAAGTATTTGCACAAGGGCATCAAAGCTATCGATAATTTTCCATGATGGTGTGTTGTCTAAAAACTGCAAGAGTTAATTTTCATATTGTGAAGAAGAAATTCAAAACCGAAGGAATGCAAAATTATTTAGTTGTATTAATGGACGAGTGTAACTCGGAGGAATAATTCCCGATTGTTCCTCGAGTCATTTTTACCAACCAATTGCGTTTTGACAACCAATCAAATTTAAAATAGCGGTGGATATACGATAAAGCTACTTGTATAAAAGCGAATATTACGGCCTCTTAGTTGCATATCCTTTAACAATAATCCGCATTGCTGGATCGTCTTGCATAATATATTAATATTGTCATTTTTAAGTTTGACAAGTTACAACAATAAATAAACGTCTAGAAAAGCAGAACGTGTGCTTTTCTCAGTAACTAATCTTATCATATATCTACCATTTGCTTCAGATACACTTTAACATTTTTCCATCAATATACTCTAAAAATGCCACTTGACCAATTTTAATTTAAAAAATACCTATTTTTAAAGAAATTTGGTCTCGTGAATTTTTGCAACAATGTTGACAAAAAAGTCAAGCAAATTTATCAAAATATTCACCAAACTAATGGATATTTATTTACTTGTGTGTCAAACTGACGTTATTTATATTTGTCGCTTTGGAATCTTTAGTTACAATGGAATTACCATGGATAAATATGAGGCAATTATCGCAATGCTCTTCAACCGGCAATGACCGTCTTCAACCGGCTTTGTTTTTTATGCCTGCATAATCAGGAAAAACTCACGGATTTATTTTGCTTTTTAACCAAGTTTCGGGAAACGTAGACCCGGTTAAACACAAGTAGCGTAGCATCGCATCTATCTGAAGAGTGGGAAACAAACTGAACTAACTAAGTATATAGAGGGTAAGCTTTTTCACTGAGAAATGTACATGCATAGACTTCCTAAAAGCTATCGACAAACGGAAGCTTAAAAACCCAGAAATGATTACTATCGTAAACAAGTCAATATGACATCTAAAATCGGCTCATAATATGTGCAAGCCAAAAAATCCAACACAGCCCAGGATTTACACCTAGAGAGATGCAATTCCCTAGAGAAAGTAGCCGGAAACCCACCCGACAAAAGACATCCTGAAATGCCGAAAGAAAGCGTGCCACCGGTGAGCAAAAAAACTGACTATATTAAGTAAGCTAATGTTAGCGACCCTGAAACGACCTCTTCTGTGTTAGGTGTGGAGTATGTGAAAACGCATCAAAAGACGATCGAAAAACCGCGGAAAACGCTATGTACTAAAAACCATTTGCCAAATGCTAATCACATACTAAGTTGTAATGACCTTTAGCTGTTTTATGACATGGAAATGAATAACAAACGTAATATGTGGTCTTTCCAATGCCAAGTGGTTAAAAAGATAACGAGACCAAACCCATCTAAAAGAAAAACCGCCATTTCACCTCCAATAGTAATAAAGGTAGGTCATAGCACATAATATAATAGCAAATAATATTCTAATATTCTTTGATAATAGTCCACACCCTCAAGAATAAGAACATTGCCGATTATATCTTACGGCACACGTAAAACTCTACAATAATTGATTGTAAACACAAAAACGATTACACTGTAATTAAGAAACTAGTAGAAAATGATTCCCTTGAATATAATTTTTGCTGTGAGACGCCATGACTCATGCCTTCTTGCTTAGGGGCTTGGATAGAGACATAGAACCGCAAGAAATCAGTGTACTTACTGCGGAAGAACTGGGACTTAATAATTGAAATTTACCCGATGAAGATGGCACTATACCTAGACGTCTCATGATATTCGAATATCGTGAGAAATAAGGAAAAATAACAGATCGAGAATGCAATGTAAACGCTGCCAAGTTCACGAGCACGCAGCGTCCTATTGCAGTTTAAGCCCGAAATGTTCCAATGTGCGGGGAATCACCATATTATCGAATATCAAGCTGAAATTGTAAAATGTGCTAATTGGAAGCGATAAAACCGCTCGATTAGCACCGAATATCGGCTTTACCAGTACAAGTTAAACCTTTTACAACCGCCGAAGCAAAAGCCAACAACGCAGTATAAGCCAGCACCCCCGTCGGAAAGATTAGCCTAAAGAAATTCTGGAGGATCTCGACAGAAAGCCACCGACCAATACGAAAGCGAGTTTCCGGCCTTCGGACGACGCCATAACTATAATAATATTAATGACAGTAATCGCATAAATATAACGATAAATAGTGCAAATATCCCCAACATAACTCGTAATCCTAGTCATTAAAAGCATTGTAAATAAAATAAACTGTCTCGTATACATGCCGCAATTTCTCAGCATTAGAGAAACGTTCTAGAAGCGTGTAACAGAAATAAGTTTGACATCTTACAAGCCCGATGCACTTTTTTACGAAAATTGTTCAAAAATATCTATTACAATAACATTTATCTAAAATCTGCAATACAGTTTAGCTTTAATATTAACCCACAATATTAACTCACGCCTCATATGGCGGAAAGTCATATCAGGTCTTTCAAAATCAAATTTCTAATACTTTTTAATGCATTTCAAACATCAACAGCTAACAGGAGCACAGGAGGAATCCTAGAACCTCATAGTAACCCGGGCCTCGTTCCGCCTATTTTAGCTCCTCCCACCTTGATTGTTCGAGGGGCAGAGTTCGATCGAGGCTAAAACGCACTGAAAATTATAACCCTAAACTTATTTCCCATTACGTGTATACTCGTATATATTAACGCCTGCATGGAGGTTTACACGCAGAATTGCGCTTATCATCGTTCCTGTTACAACCAACCTCCCAGTAAAAAATGAGAATCTAAGCACAAACAATCGTTCGAGTCAACTAACACAATAATACTATTGAAATACTGTCAACTGTCATTGAAATTACTGCTGCTGCATTAGCAAATTCTTTTCGAGGTGTGACCATCATTCTGATTCGCCTTGTCAGCACGCATCGCCTGCGCCGCATTCATGTTCTTTTTTGAATGCTAGTGTGATGCTCGCCAAGGGCCAGCACCTGATTTAGTTAAATAAATTTGATTCGACAATAATTGCTTTAAAAATTATTTTTAATTGTTCCAAAATTAAACTGTCTCGAATTAAATCAAGGGAGAGAACGTTTAATTAAAATAATAAAATTATTTTATTAAACAAGATTTAAAAACAAATTGAAGACTAACTTTCAAGAAGTAATGTCAGAATCGCGAAAAAGGGTTAATCATTTTGCCTAATAAAAGTGTACGACAAAAGCACCTAACAAAGCTGGATTAAAATAAAATCACTTACTTGTACTATATTTCATGGTGTTCAACTTCACACGATTCGGGATCCGATTTTAAACACGGATGACATACTTTAGATTTTTATTCAACTGCATCACGCAACTAGAGAAAACTAACTATTTGCTGTTAAGATGACACTGACAATACTTGTGCATGTAACACATAACAAATACGCCATAAATACGCTTGTTAGAAAATATACATGGTAGGTAATAATTAATAAAAACCGGGACAAGCTTTTACTGGAGGACAAATAACTCGAAAACTGTTGCTTTAAGCATAGTTCAACCTTAAGTCTTTTTTGAAGAACAATAAACAGGAAATTAAAAAAACAGCAAAGAATCGTCATTAACCCAGTGGCGTAACAATAACAGGGAGTTAAAATGACGCCTACCCCTGTAGCACGCCACTGGATAAAGAGTCAAAAGCGTGTTAGTGGTCAGACTTGGAGGCATTTAAAGAGAAGGTTACTTACCAATTTTGAAACAAATAATTTTTTCAGTTTGCGAATTATTGCAAAAAAATCCTATTTATTTTTGGACTTTAACACCTTGTATCTCGAAAATTAGGCACCTAAGGGGTATATGTTCCTATATCATTTTTCATCAATTTGCAAGGGCTATCACCTGTCAAGCGTTGTCGGTCAAATATCCGGACACCCTGTATGGTTAATACCATCCACCAAATAGATTATTTCTTATATTATTCCTTACCTTAAAAAATATGGATCCATATTCAGACATCAGAGAATCCGACTTTGGCTTATTTTTATTATAAAGGGCATAGAGATAAAACCGTTTATCGTATTTCAAAAATATCTGCCCGACTTGTAAGGGGTTATTTTCGCATTCTTCCAGTTCACCCAAAAAATGATGCCTATGAAATTCGTATATCTTCTCCACATTCCCAAATACTGTGTTTCGGTGTCCTCTGAGTGCTTGAGGTATGTCTTCGCGCTGCAACTCTGGTATGTAGTTCACTATAACATAGTCCAGAGATTTCACATAATCTCGCTCAGTTTCGATCATTTCTCTTATAATATAAGTTAAAGTCCTGCAAAAAACAAACAAAATTAATTGGTATTGATAATAATTTGGAAGATATATTTTTGTGCTGTTCAATGTCTTACTTTTAGATAGACTTTTGTATGATTTATTGACAGCCGGCATATGGATAATTAAATTACCCCATCAATATTTAAAAAGCATAAAATTAAAATAAACAATTTATTTTCGAAGCATGTAATGATAGGCAGAGGAGGAGGGGGAAATAAAAAAAAGAAAAAATTGTAATGCTGCCTCACTAATAACTGTATAAAATCCTCATCCCGAGGATTGCAAATTGATTCTCACTTGCGTCCTCCACATCCATCCCAATCGTAGCATGATATAAAAATGTTTTTTTTTTGTATGTCAAAAACCAGGCGTAATTTCCTCTTTCCAGATACATCTTGCTTGACCTTGTCACAAACTTCTTTGGATATATTAGTTACCTTCTTTATCTATGGAATATATTCCATCTTACTACAAAAGGACAAGAAGCAATAATTTCACACCAGTGTGTATCATATATTTAATGTATAGCATTGCGACATATACCCATAGCATGGCAGAAGGTGAAAATCATTTACCTCCCTATAACGGGAAGGATAGCTGACAAGCCGCCTAAATCATACCACCAATAAGTTTAATATCGTCTCTTCTTAAAACGCTGGGAAGGCTGATATACAGATACATAAGAGATGAGGCACTACAAGCAAGCCCGCTAAACGAACGTCAATATCCGTATCAGCCAGGCAATTCAACTGACTTAGCACTGGATGACCTCAACATGCTATTAACAAAGACCTTAGAAGACAAAGAGATAACCGTAACTACATTTGTATGTAATAACAGAACTGCAGACTCTATAATAATCGATGCTCTAACAAGAAAAGGATTACCACTACTTCTGTGTTAGTTGATAAGTGAAATAGTATTATTATATCAACAATTGACGAAATCACTCTGACAGCTAGAGCAAATAAAGGATGCCCACTAGGTGAAGTGCTACCGCTCATACTTATGAACCATGGTATCGGATGAATTGATAGTATGGTTATCAGTCAGAGGTTTCTATTGCTTAGGATATGCCAACGACCTTGTGTTTATTGCAAAAGGCAGATTTGCAGGTACTGTCATGGAACTGACACAGCTAGCTCTAAATACTATCGACAAGTGGTGTAAGAAGGAGGCACTGGCAGTGAATCCACATAAAACTACCATAGTAAAATTCACCAAAAAAGAACACTGGACGGACTCATGGCACCAGCACTAAATGGGGTAGAATTTCATTTGCTCAAGTGACAAAATACTTAGGAGCCATCTTTGACCATAAGCTAACATAGAATCAACACTTTGAAAAATTACACAAAAGCATAGTAGCCTTCAACCTGTGCAGAAAGATGTGCCGAAAGAACTGGGGGTTGCAACCAAAAATTACCACATGGCTTTACGCTAGAATCATTAGGCCCATGTTAGCATATGAATCTGTGGTTTGGTGGCCAAAGACAAAACAGGCTTGATCCAAAGGCAAGCTTGCCTCAGTGCCACTGGTGACATGAGGACCACTCCAACAGCCGTATTTAAGGTTCTGCTTAACCTGACACCACTTCACATATATTTAGTCGCTTTCAGACTGTTCAGAGGGCAAGTATTCATAAGCAGAATGCACGGGAAAAACTACAACAAGCTATGTGAAGGGATGAAAAGCGCCCTCATCATGGGAATGTCAACAGATGGCATACTTCCCAAATATAGCTTTGATATAACTTTCAGAACAAGTTTGAAGGATAGAGATGAATGGAAGGAAGGACCTCCAATAAATGTAGATAGAGTTGTCTATACAGACGGATCAAAAACTGATGAAGGTGTAGGTGCCGGTTTATACGGAGTCAAACCAAAGACATGGCAAATATGCGACGGTATTACAAGCGGAAGTTGTCGCAATACATCATTGTGTGAATGAGTTGATAAGGCAAGAGTTAACAGGTAAAACCAAGCGCCAATAAAACTAGTTAACTCGAAGCATGGAAGCCCTAAAAGAGCTGGATAGTCAAAATAGACTGACCTTAGCCTGGGTACTAGCACATACAGGACCCAAAAACAATGAAGAGGCTGACTCGTCAGCCCCAGAAAGAGCTAGACTGGCTCTGAATTAACCCGAACTCTTCTGCGGTATAGCAAAACCTATAAAACCGATTAAATTACAGATGCAAACGAAATCTCAAGAATGGTGGAACAGCTTACCAGGAATGAGACAGGCTAAATATCAAAAATCCATCGCCAAAATTCACAGACTATCTACGATGTCAGAAAGGAAGTACAACTAGAATAATAGTCAAAGGTTCAACAAGGCCCTGTAGGCTCAACAAACATAAGAGTGCGATTCGACTGGCAGAAGAACCACTGTGCAGGTTCTATCACGAAGAGGAGGAAAACGCAGTATATTATTAACTTTGCTACTGCGAGGGCTTGTCAAGACTATATGCTGGCAGAAGAAAAGCCAAGAGATCCCAGGTATACGGAAGATCTGAAAATAACTTATGACGTATTATGGCCTTTTGAGTGCAGACACAATAAATCTGAAAAGGTCTCAGTGAGGAGGCTAGTAGCTCATAGGGCCCTAAACTGATCCAATCCTGTACTCTTCAACAGCTGAAGTGTGTGTGTGATGGCAATTCAAGGAAAATCAGAATGTCGGAGACGTCTTCATCCCTAGTCTCCGCAAATAGTCATCGGTTAGGCGCTTGGTCAGTGGAGGCTCGGCAACTGTGAGATTTTGCCACGAATGAACAGTATAAGTAAGTTTTATATATCTAATCTAAGTAAAGGATAATGGATTGTTCGTTCATCCCAAAAATATGTATGCGTGCAATAATAATTGATGCACGAAAACACATTGGCAAAGCAGATATTAAGCGCAAAATTGCAAGGGACATACAATAATTAGACGTATATTTACATATATTTTATAATGCGGCCGAGCCTCCAGTGACTGATTTGCGAATATTAGTGGACGAAGACGTTTTCGTCATTCGTTCCGAAGTGTTTCTTCGTGAAGTACCTTTATACGCTGAATCTGTTGAAAGCGATATAAATGAGGCAACTATTGCATTCAAACAAGTTAGTGACAAAACCCAGAAAATTGCGTCTATTTTTTGAAACAGAAAAAGACTTTAATGCTTAATATAAGGCGGCATTTACATGTGTTCTATATTACATGAAAATCACTCGTAAGAAAAGTTGTTCGTCTTTGTATATTTACAGCATAAAGTTTTATATTTATCTCTATATTTAAATGCAAATATAATTATTTATTTAATCCTACTAATATATTTTATGCTGATCAACGGTTTCATAGCTATAGATAGCTCGGTATCATAGTAGGAAATAAATATTAAATAAAAACTTACTTTTGTGTTTTAGGGTCCATGTTATTATATAAGGCATCTGATGGCAAATCCAACGTAGAGGCATGACAGTAAAGATGATTGTTAGCAGGAACTGGGGGAATTTTTCTTCTCTCCTCCAAATATTGGTCTTCTTCTATATCGTCGCTGCTGTTACTAAAATAAGGAGATTATATTTAAAAAGTTGCAAACGAGTAGGAAAATTTTTTACTGGTTGCGTTGATTGAACCACTGCTCGTGGCAGAACTAAGGCGAAATATTTTCTACAACAAATAATCAAAAACCTATATATTCTGCAGGAATCAGTCCTCCTCTAGTAACACCTGCTGGTATAAGGGGGCATCCTTAGCTCTGTCAACAGCTTCTGTATAGAAGATGATAGAAGAGCATGATAAGGGACTTCTTTGCCCTTGAGAAGGGAAATTGTATCAGGAGATTGATGTGCCAAGAGAAAAAGGCCAATAGTATAGCAATACAAAAGGCAATGGGAAACCACTGTATTAAAGCTCACAAGGGTAAGTTCGTTTATCATGGTAGCGAAAACCAAAATTAAAGATATTCCTGATTATAGACTCAAAATATGAAGATCCTGCAGGAGGGCATTAAAACCCAGCGAGAAGAAGAAATGCTTGATAAAAAGCGAATAAAATAAAAATTGTTAGATGGAATGTTTCAAGCATGTTCGAAGCAACGAAAATGCAAAATGTCGTACAAGAAATAGATATACTTAAAGTCAACATCGTAAGAGTCAGAGAAGTAAATACAACCTCAAGCTGTCATGGCAGACGAAGAAATAGAAGTATTCCACAAACAAATACGTTTCATAGACTTTACAATAGAAGACTTTTCATATGGAAATCTTCACAAGATAACGACAAAAAGTAGTTAAAAATCAAATAGATTACATCCTCACAAAAGAACGACATAGAAATTCAGTTAAAGCGTACCCAGAAACAGATGCCAAAAATTCAGTAATGGCTAACATATACATCAAACTGAGATGAAAACATTTGATATTAGTAAACTGCAAAAATTCGGAGATCAAAAATACACTCAAAGAAGGAATCAATGAAAAAATCGTAGGGAGTCACAAGACGGTAGAAACCACCTACAAGCTTTAAATTGGTGTTTACAGGACTAACTAAAACATCCTAATAAATAGAAAGGACCAGGCAAAATCGACAACAGATTACAAACTAAATCATTCCGCACATGGATAAAAGAAGTTTTAAAGGAAAAACTGGCAAATGCACAGAAGTACATAGAGTAATAAGGACCAGAATTAAAGTAGTGTTGGAGTAATTCTTTTATAGATATTGCGCCAAGATCGAAGAATTCCAAGGAAGACATGAACATATAATATTTATAACAAAAATAATAGAATTTTGATCTACACAAAAACACTCAGCGCTCATGTTTAGTTCGGGTTTATAGTAAGTCAAATGGTATTTGAAAAATTTTGACAACGCTTCAGTCTGGTTCGTGGATCTGGCCCGGTCATGTTCCAAACTGTAACAATTCGATCAGTCTTGTGCTATTGCCCTGCCTACATTTTCGATGTATTGAAAATGCGACATCAAAGTGAATATTCTCTATTAAGATTATTCGGCTCAGCCGTGGCCGATATTTTGAGAAATATTGTTACTTATCTAATGGAAATTTGAACTTCATAAAATGCAGTATTTAAATTATTGGAGTAATCATAATATTAGCTTAGAAATGAAGTATAATTATTATTTAAAAATTGTTCAAATAAATATATTTACCTCTTATTAAATCTATCACTTTCTTCTTCAATAATACTATCCTGTTGATTTTCCATATTATCTTGATTACTCCCGCCACTCGAACTTCCTCCGCTACACATTGTACAACTTTCTTTATAATACTGACATGAACATATTCTTTGCAACTTCTTTTTCGAATTTTTATAGGAATGCGAACTTTCCTCCCCTACAGAATTATCTGCTGTAGACAGCCCACTATCACAGCGCCTACAGTTGTCCAGGCTGTCAATTTTCTCTAGAAGATTTTCTACACTTTCTCGTTCCTCTTTAATACCTGAAATTATCAATGGCGAAATTAGCCACAAAAATTTAAATAATGAAAATTGCCTAGAATTACTACAGTGGAACTGGCAAGACTGTCTGTTAAAGTAGAAACTTATTTTATTTGAAATAAATGACCTATTTGTCTGCTGGGCATCGTAAGTAAGTTTAGTTTAGTTTAGAAGTGAGAACCAAAAGCCAAGAAGATATATTTATGAAGTGTTTGAAGGCTATTCAAAGTTGAGTAATTAAATTAAGCTGCTAAAATATTTCCAGTGTTAAATTAGGAATTATTTTTGATACCTTGTGCTGTTGTAATATCTTTGGGCCACTTAGGGCATCCAACATTTGCATAACTCATGCTATTGTACATGCTTTAACAAAAACTATAATAGTCAAATATGCGAAGAAAGATAGCCACCACCTAAACTGCATCATATCAGGAGATTTCTATCGAGCTTGCGACAAATTTGCATTTTACTTAAATTTTATCAGGTTTGATAATAAATCCCCAGCTATGAAAGAAAACATTCTGATCCATTTGGTGCGATTAGAAAAATATGGGAGCTTCTTATGGAATTCTGCAGAAATCCTAAAACACCTTTATCCTTCTCACAATAGTTGAACTTCTTGCTTTCAGAGGAACGTGCTCATTTAGGATGAATATTCTTAAGAAGCTGTCAAAATATAGCATAAAGTTAGTTATAGTATGTGACTCCTCGAAATATATGGTTAACTCACATCCCCAGTTAGGAAACAAAAACAATCACTTCTCAGCTACCATTGGCAAATTATCATATTAAGCACCTGACAAAATCCGTCCTTGGTAGTGACCAAAATATTACCATGAGCAACTAGTTTACTTCAGTTCATCTAGCCGAAGAAACCATTTTGGTCACATTAAGAAAAAAAACCGAAAATAAATCCGATCCGACTTGTTACGACCGAGACACAGAAAGGGCGAAACTTCAATTTTTTTGTTTCGATAACGACAACTATGGTGTCTCATATGCAGAAGCCAAACAAAATTATATTATTACTCTCCACCCGCCACTAAAATGCAAACATTTCTGATCAGCTATGCGGCAATATGACTTGTAACCGAAAAACACGTATGTGGCCGCTATGCCTCTTTTTTGGAATGCTCAATATGGCCAGTATGAACTCTTTTGTCATATACTGTTATAGTAAATATAGAGTTGATGCCAAACCAGTTTTCATGGAAAAACTTGGGGAGCACGGAAGGAGCCTCCACGCAAGCGATGTGTTAAATATTGGTCTCTTTAACCAAAAAATATATTGCTGGAGCTCCCTGGAAACGTCCTTTGGACGGCCAATCGTTCCATCACCAGATCCAGAAACATGAACAATAACAAATCAAGTGAAAGGCTCTTTTCAGAACCAACACTGACAAGCCATAAACATCGAGGACATAACATGCAATAAACACGAAATTCTATCTGATCTCTGTAAAACACATAAACTCGACATAATATGCATCCAAGTGACCCATCGAGATATACAAGCATATAGATCAAAAGTAGAGGGAATGAAAATTATAATTGAGCAGCCTAGCGCTAAACATGGAATTGCTATATCAGTTAGAAACGATATAGTTGTAACATCGGCGTACAAAACATCTCATGACGATATAGAAATACTGACCGTTGAAGTTGGGACGTTCACAGTGACCTCTATCTATAAACCGCCTGAAAAAGACTTTGTATTCACTACCCCCCTCCAAAAATTTACATCGCAACAAACAAAATTCGTGCTTGGTGATTTTAATGACCATAGTGTAACATGGGGCTATGAGTCTACCGATAAAAATGGAGACTTGGTGGAACAATGGGCCGAAGAAAGTAATCTAACTCTCTTGCATGACCCGAAGCTTGGGCATGAAGAAAGGGTACAACCCGGGCCTTAGTTTCGTCAGCACAGCACTAGAAGATCGATCTCTCAATAAAATATATAACTCTGTACCAAAAATTCAACACAGACCTATAGGGATAAGCGTATACAGCGCCCTAAAAGCTCCCAAGATACCTTTTAGGAGGAGGTTTAATTTCAAAAAAGCCAAATGGTTGAACTATACAAACGAGCTAGACACAAAAACAGAACATATTTGCCCACCCCGGAAAACTACGACTCGTTTGTTGAACTCATAAAAAATATCTCGCAAAAACACATACCCAGAGGATGCCTACAGTACTATGTGTCTGGGCTGAACGACGAAGCTAAAGGCAAAATGAGCCAATATACACAGCATTATAATGAAGACCCATTCAGTAAGACTTAGTGAGTCAGGAAAGAAACGGTGGATGGACACACTGGAGAAGATGGATATGACTCATAGCAGCAAACAGGCGTGGAATATGATTAAGAAGCTGAACGGAGACCCAACAGAGATAAAACAACCATGCGCAATTACAGCAAACCAAGTAGCGCATCAACTCCTTTTCAGCGGTAAAACCAACAACCGGCACCGCAGTAAAACCTCAAAAATCGAAAGACGACGGAAAGATGAGATTAATCTAATGGGAGACCCGTTTACACTTATAGAACTTCAAAATGGTTAGGAAGACCGGAAAGTAGCCAGGGACATTCTGACAGAGCAGATAAAACATTCTGGGCAAAACACGAAACAGTGGCTATTGGCTCATTCTGGCTATTGGCTCATTCTAAGTCTACCTACCAGATGCAAAAAGCATGGCGAAAGTCAAAAGTAATAGACTTGCTCAAACCTGGAAAAGACCCGGAACTTCCAAGTAGCTATCGCCCTATATCTCTGCTGTGTCACATGTTCAAGCTCTATGAGCGCCTCATACTCTACCGAATTCAAAATCATCTGGACTTAAAACTCATTCCCCAACAAGCTGGCCTTAGACCAGGAAAATCATGCACAGGACAAGCACTAAACCTTACAGAATGCATAGAGGAGGGTTTCGAACAGAAAGAAATGACGGGAGTAGCCCTGGTTGATCTCACAGCTGCATATGATACCATAAACCATAAAGCCTTGCTAGCTAAACCTTACAGCACTCTGATGGACTATAAACTGACAAAAATTTTTGAGTCGCTCTTATCTAATAGACGTTTTATGTAATGCTGGATGGAAAAAGAGCAGGTGGCGAACGCAGAAAAACGGTTTACCCCAAGGAAATGTAATCTTCAATATCGACACCAATAATCAACCTATTCAGCTTCAAGCTAAACATTTTGTTTATGCTGACGATCTTGGTGTCGGGGTGAAAAGTAAAACCTTCGAAGATATCGAGGGAAAACTTGAAGAAGCCTTGAGCATAATGGGCAAATACTACAAAGAAAACTCTCTAAAACGGAACCCTGCTAAAACCCAGGTATGTGCTTTCCACCTAAACACGCACTTAGCACATAGAAAACTTAATGTATCCTAGAAGGGACAAAATCTGGAACACATTGAAAAAGCAAAATACTTAGGTGTCGTCCTCGACAGGTCAATAACATATAAAGACCCCTGCAAAAATACCAGACACAAAGTCACGACCCGAAATAACCTCCTAAAGAAACTCGCAGGAAGTAAATGGGGTGCAAACCCAAACGTCGTACATCGGAAGCTTTGTGTTTTTCGCAGCAGAATACGCTTGTCCAGTGTGGACCAGGTCTAAACATACAAAACAGGTCACAACCGCACTAAACGAGACATGCCGAATTGTGACTGGCTGCATTAAACCTACCCCTGTACTCTTACTATATCAGGCTGCAGGTTTTGCCTCCCCAGAAGATCGACGTGAGGCAGCCCAACATGTCGAAAGATTCAAACAAATATTTCATGAAAGACACCTTCTCCACAATCTTGAGGAACCCCATGGAAAAAAAATCTAAAAAATCTAGAAAAAGATTTATGCGCAACACAGGCATAGAACCATCAGCGAATTTCCCACTCCGACAAGAACCGCCCCGAGGGATGAACCTGGAATAGAAGACGTGGCGAACGCTTAATCGCATGTGGACTGGTGGCTCCCGTTAAATCTAATCTGGCAAAATGGAGCATAAAAAATGCTGACGAGGTGATCTGCGACTGTGGAAAGGTACAGACCACCGACCACCTAAGAACATGTATGAATTGTCCATCAAAGTGCACCCTTAATGATTTATGGCTTGCTAATACTGAAGTTCTGGACGTAGCTCGATACTAGACAGAAAAATTGTAAATTTTTGGATCTGGATTCGAAAACGAAAAGAAAGATGGAAAAACTTGGCAAGAGTCTCGCCGAGCAATATGCATAATTTGTGAAAATTCTAATATTCCACAAACCGACGATAATACTCAACCTTTGGAAAGAAAACGCACCACATATTTTCCTTGTGCAAGTCGTCTTCGAAGAATGACACAAATTATTGTAAACAGGTGATCTGTGCGGAACACCGAGAAAATCTTTCCACCTTGTGCTTTTCAGAGTAATCAAATATAACAATTTTGTGCATAATTGTATTTTTGATGTTATGTATTGTTTAGTTGTTCTAATTTTGTATGTATTTTTGTAAATAAAACTTGACCAAGCTCCGTTTCTTCTGTAGTCACAATAATTACCATACTTCAGTATTAACACGTATAAAAACCATATTAGCGTTCTAGGATCAAGATTTAAGTGGAAGTAAGGGAAAATATTTAGTACAAAAACGTTCTTTACTGTTATATAAAATTATTAAAAAATGTACAGGGTGTTATTTGATTTCAGGAAATATTAGAACAGAAACAGGCTCTAGAACTTTTAGGAATAAATGAAACATTTTCGTAGTTTGGGTAGAGAATCTAGCATCAAAATTCCAATATATAGGAAGAGACCTGTATTTGAATGAATATTTGTTCCAACCATATCGAGAAGATCTAAATGTTGGTAAAAAATCGAGATTCTAGCTTGCTATGGTAAAAATCTCCCAAAAAAGTTGTGCCATGACCTCGGTCGGTTAATAGTTTTTCCGAATAAATGGCGGTGTTTAAAGAAAAATTGGGACCAAAGGCAATGATTACAACTTTGCTGTTAACATTATTTTCAAAATATTTCTTTTAAATACTAAAATAAAATGACTGCTTACCTTGTAAACTTAAGGCCATTAAAATATGAACAAAGTAATGATTTATGATAAAATGGAATCCAGTACCAAATTATTTATAATTAAAAAATTCATGCTGCAAAAAATAGAAATACCTCCTAGTGTACCGCTATTTTTCCTTTCCAATTCTTTAGAAACTCCACATCCGCAACTCTGCATTTGTATGTACCTCTTCTTCAGCTTATAAGACACCGTGTTTTCAGTGTCACTCTCACAGCAATTGCACATCTCACCAGCAGCGTGATGACTAAAAATATAATCAAGTAGTATAACAAAGTGTATTTTAAATTTTAAATAAATTTTTCAGTTTATTTGTTCATCATTTTTATTTACGTGATACGCGGGAAGTAATGCTTTGCGTGAACACATTTTAATAGAAATATGCTTCATTGCCACAATGGTGAGTTGGTGTGTCTATCAAAAAGTAGGCTCTTCTATAGATCGAGAGCACGTTAGGGATTTTGCTCCGATAAACTTTAAAGCTTCTGACAAAAATGGATATATACATAATTCATTGATATTGGAGGTGAGTGATTTATCTTGGAAGTACGATACTTGTGTGCTAAGATACATATCCATCGATTAGATTAGCGTAAAGCAATTGGTAAATGATCAACTGGAATTAGCCCTTACTACTGCCTTTGAGTCGTTAAAACTGACCTGTCCTCGGCCATATCAGCAATGGTATTGTGTTTGAGCCGAAGGAATACCCTCTAGCTATGCGTCCATCATCAAAAATAATACCTAACGTGCTACACTTGTTCCCAAAAATCAATCTCAGAGTGCCGAAAAAACAAAGCAAGTCATGTCGGATCAAATTGATCCCACTCAATTAAACCTACATTTGGCTGAATTTAAATATGTAAGCAATAAATCCATTTTAGTAGGTTGCCAAAATCCCGAAAATAAGAAGGTAAATGAGTTAGCCGAATTGAAGCTAGCAGGGGCTTATGAGTTACGGGAGATCCAAGGTGTTAATCCAAGAGTGCGCATCGTTGCTTTTCGGAGTGTTATAGTGAAGAAAGTTTACTTTTAATTTTAGAGTAATTAAATAGAGATATTTCCTTTGTCGACTCTTTCGTGTGATGTAATAAAAAATCTATAAAAAAAAACAAAAATAGAAACACACAAATCAAGTCATTATTAGCTCAGACTTTAAATAGAGCAGACATAGGATTAATAAGGAAGATTTACATTTTCTGAAACCTTTGGTATTAAAACTAAAAGTGCCATGATGACATCTAGGGGAAAAAATGTAAGTTTTTGACGAACCAAGTTTGCAAGAACATAGTTATAAACCATATGGGTCGCCACTATTTAGAAATTTCGATGAAATCCGAATACCAGTAAATTTTCAAGACTTAATTTTTGACATATTTGAAAGTTACATTTATATAAAAGGAAAATTTACACCAAACCATGCGGCGAAGTCATGCTATTTATCTAACAATGCGCTGACTTTTTTATTCGATGAAAATCGTTACGAGATGGGCGGAGAACAGGTAACCATTATTCGTAAACCTGGTGTTACAACTACATTGAAAACAATGGTATCATTCGGATCAAGGCATTTAAAAATACTGCATTCTTGCGGTTGGGGCCTCATATCCGCAAATCTTATGGGAGTTTTTCGGGCAGTTATACAGCTCGATAGAATTAGATACGAAAGAATTGTAAAGGTGTGTAATGTATTTATTCGTTATGATGCATATTCTATGTTTAAGGTATTCAAGTAAGGCTATTCATTTAACTAAAATACGTATACTTCCGTCTAAAATATCTAAAGCGTCATCTAGTAGCAATTTTGTCGTTGTATTTCAGCCAAAAAACTAATATCTAATTTAAATTACCTGCAGTGATAGATGTACGCCATAGAACTCACTGATCGTCTTCTGATCTGAGTGTTCTGTGACCTTTGAGGGGTACTTGAGGCGCTAAATTCTGAACTCGAGTATGGAGGGCTCTTATCTGGATCGCCAGGTTTATCGGGTGGTAGATCGTGCTGCTTCGTCTCTGAATTTGCATTTCTAAAGTTCTGAAATATAAAAGAATACTTATATAAAAGATTCTCATTAATTACTAATAATTATTGTAGGTACTATTTTTATATGACCGACGATGGTCAATTTATTTCTTCAGGCTGGATCCGCGTGAATTTTAACTGCTAAATATATTCAGAACACTTATCGAGTACTACATATAATTAATAGAAAAAATGGAATCTTTAATACTCCACAAAACTAAGAAGAATTGGCGTACCCTTTTACATATCATTCAATATGTATTTGTTCAATTGTTTTTATACTTCAACGAATACACTATTTTCTATAAAATTAAATTAAAGTAGGTAATTAATTATAGAACTATAATCTCAATAATAATATACAGTGTGTCTATTTAAATTGAAAACATATAAAAACCTTTTAATTGCTAGTTTTAGCAAAAAAAGTTCCTCTTTATAGAGACTTCACGATGAAAAATAAGTAGAGCAAATATAAAATTTACGGTATCATGTAGGTGCAGGGAGCGCAAAAAATATGAAAATGATAAAAATATTAAAATAATTTGGATATTAGTATTTATGAAGCAACATAATTTAAGGGCTTAAAAACCATGAGTGAAAATATTTTAGTGCTTTTCATTACAGGTTTGTTTAGTTACTCAGACATGTAGGGCTAACATGTAAAGTTGCTGTATTTTTCTTTTGTTGTCATTTCTAGTCTTAAATTTCTCAGTACTTAATCCCTTAATAAAAATAAATCTAAAATTCTAAAAAGCTTTTCTGTCTGCTGTCAGCAAGAACAGGAGTGGCCGATTCCTCGTCCTCCAAGCATCATCGGCATTCTGAATCATTTTCGATACGTAGCAATGCTTGTTCAAGCGGCAGTGTCCTGAGGAGCCCTGTCTCAAGCCTCATGTCCCTGTCAGAGCCAAAAAAAACCGTCACATATTACAGGACTGGGTAACTCAAGAGTAGCCCAGTCTACCTCATTCCTATAGTAGTCCTCAATGAATTCTTGGCCCGCATATTCATCGCAATCTTTAGGATGGCGACAGCCATACTGTAGACAACACACCTATTATAGGCTTAGGTCACATTGGATATGATCAGCCTTGGAGTGTCCGTGAACCCAAACAAGACTGACCCTATCTCGTTCGGCCAAGGCTCCCAAGATACACTCAGACGTCAGCGCAAAATTAGTTCCATCAGACTCAACAGCCGACAGAGGCTCTTAACAGGTTCTCATACCAGCATTGATACATAGGTTTCAAGAGCGAAAGAAAGTTCTGTCCCTGTGGTTTCTTCATACACACTATTTGCTCTAGTACCACTATCCGTTTTGAGGCCGCCTGTGTGTCAGACGATTATTTTTCCTCAAATAGCCGAGACCTTTCAGTCTGTAAGTCTGGTCTCATGCTTCAGAAAAACGTGGAGGGGCGGCAATCTAGTCAGTCCTTCAAGAGCTCTGGGGGACGCCGTCCTCAGAGCACCTGTAATTCCCACGCAGGCCATTCTCTGAACTCTGTCTAACGGAGCAGCGTGCGTAACTGTCCATAATACCATGACCCCATAGGTGATAATGGAGCAAACTACCACCCTATAAATCTAGTCAAGCATCCTTACGTGCTTCCATTAGCTCTTTTATAAACCAGGTCAACTTAGATCCGGTATAATACGGAGAGCTCAAAAGCCGGCCGAAGAAGTTGATGATAGGAAAGGTGTCTCCCAGTGCACGTGTTCGTAAATACTATACCTAAAAACTACTAATTCGGCCTTGTTTGGATTGACCCTGAGCCATTTCTCCTGGCACCATCTTTTTACCAGGTGGAGTGCTCGCTGCATGAGTCTCCTAGTACGACCAATATATCGGTAAACAATAACGATGAACAGATCATCAGCGTAACTTTGAGTGTAAAGCCCCACCTTCGGGGCAGACGCTACTACCCTCGCCACTACAGAGTCGCTGCCAATTTTCACTCTGGACATCAAAGCCCTTATCTACCCTACAATAGAGGGACAAGTGCCACGCCTGCTTGCAGCTTGGCAGATCGATTCATGCATATTATCGATCCTATCAACTAGGAGATGTAGAGCCACTTTCGTGGACTTTCCGCATGGTTAGCATATTGCTGGATATGGATTGGTATCTCCACTAAAACCACCTCCCGTATTTGACGGGCTAAAAGGAAAACCAGCTAAGAGAAACGAGAGAGACTAATGGGGCAGTAAGATTTCGCCTGCGTCTAGTCTGCTTTGCCTGATTTTGAAATAAAAACAACTCTAACTGCTTTCTAGCAATAGAAAGAGGATTCGAGTTCGGGGTTCTTGTGCGAAAGTGCCGAAGACACTCCGTCGTTTTCCGGAGGCTTAAAACGATAAAAAGTTTTACTTGCTCATTTCAACCTCTCAACATTTGATGGAAGTTTGCACTCAGGTCTTAACCTTTCCACACCAGCTACTGCATTCAGCCTCGCACGCAGATCTTCTGTTAGGACTTTGCTTAGTCTGGCCGCTGAGAGTATGGTGTTGATATCCCTGCAGTAAGCCATCCATCTATCTCTTTGCGAGTCACGTAGTGCTTTTTTGTATTCCTTTTGAGCAGACTTTTTAAATAAATATATAAAACAAGATAGAAAGAAAGAGATTCAACACACAGTGGCTGAGGAACAAGGAAACTAAAGACAAATTTGGAACACGCCTGAAAATGAAATATGAAGAACCACAAAATGAAGAAAACGAAGAACAAAAAGAAGAAGAGGCAACAGGAAGACAGGAAAGTAATATAGAGGAACAGTGGAAAAAGTGCAAGAAGATATATCTAGAAACAGCCGAAGATATACTTAAAATTCGAAAGAGAGAAGACAAGGAATGGATGTTCGAAAGAACATGGAAGAAAATTGAAGAATGCAAAGAATTAAAAACCAGAATACTATCAACAACAAACGAAGAAACAAAACAAATACTACAGGCAGAATACCGCAACAAACACAAAGAGGTTAAAAGGGGTGCAAGATCAGACAAACGGATCTACCAGGAGAAAATGCTAAACGAGGCAGAAGAAGCGGCAAAGAAAAATAACATGAAGGAACTCTCTGATATTACTAGGACAATGGCTGGGTTGGGAAGAAGGTAGACAAACCAAATACGAGATAAGGATGGAAATATCATACGCAGTGTGATTCGGATACTGTTAGCAAAATCGAAGATTGAGGCAAAATTAAAGTTAATAAGATAAGAAATCCATTTTATTTTAGGTTAAACAATTAAGATTTTCTGACCACTCAAAATGTCTGAGATTTAAATTGTCGAACTTCAATATCTCCTAAGTAGATTCAATATATGCGTAAGTTGTTTAGCATTTTTGCCAAATTTGAGATACTGAAAACGAACGAAAAGACGAAAAAAAAAACGAAAAGAAAACAGATGAATGAATGATAATGAAGGTGGACTTTGCGACACAAGCTCGTTTCGTAAATTATCCAAATAGTAATAGCCATTAAATGCGGTGGAACATTTTCTTTTCTACGAATACTCGACAAATCTACTTTTAGTTTTTATTTAGCTTACTGGAATTAATAGTTCCAGCAGATCGATTCGATAACTTAAGCACTAGTACCAGTTTAAGATTTTTCAACATAGGTATCTTACAGTGATTTAAAAAATATTATTTATGGGCTGAATCTTATTTCTCAATATTATGCCTGCGATTTTTAGAGTGGATTTTAAGCCGCTATATATATTTTTAAACATGAAAATTGTACATTGTGAATTTTTGGAAATGAGTTTACGAAAAGAGTTTAGTTTATTTGCTTTCGCGATGCTATAAATTCAATGTGACAACTAGTTTTTTCAGTTTATGAAGAAAAATAAATACATGCAATATTAATTGAATGCAAATCAGGTAATAACTTCTTACATATAATATATAAACTATTTTCCTTTTTATAGTTAGTAGTTACTTAATATACTCTCTTCAAGGTTTTAATAACTTTAAATATCCACTTATTATAGCTCATTGTCTGACGTGCGCGCATTAGGCAATCCCATAATTAAGCAATATTTTAAAATATGAATTTGGCAGTCGTTTATTTGTAATTATTCGCAAGTTGCGAAATGAGCAAACGTTGCAATAAAAGCGTAGTTAGAAATTTTAGACATTATGTGAAATGTAATTAGATGATATCAATATACAGCAAGTGGTTAGCCAACACAGGTTTCTTAGACAATTCGTGTAACGCTGCAAATCCAATTTCCTCTTGGTGAAATTGGTCTACTGGGTAAGTGCCAGTTAACTTGGGTTAGTGTCGGTTAGCTGACTAGTACCCAGGCCAGCCCTGAATCATCTCATATCTATGCATTATAAAGATTGAAAACCATTATCACATAACAGCTCTGAAGAAAAACCTACCAACATGAAGCATTTCCTGTTCAACTGCAAAAAAACTTCAACGTGAATATCCATACTTACTTTACATAGCTGCAACAGTTTTTCATTCGCACTCCTCTCAGCCAGCTTAAAAAATTCTTCTTGTTCAGCACTATCATCCTCTAAAATATCATGGCAACTTTCTAGAAGCAGAAAGCATCTAGAGCTATCTTCAATCCGTTCCCGAGTTTCTTCCAGATGTTCACGAAAGGCCTTCATTTCAACAGCAAGGTTGTTGCACACGTCTTGCAAATGTTGACCTTTGGTGTCCTTAATATTTTTGCATTCTTCAGTTAGGTCGCTGGACTTTTCGATTTGTTTCTGGAAAACAACACATGGTTTCATTTTAGAAAAACGCAATAAATTTTGAAGGAATTCCTATATTGTTATAATGATTTAACGTTTCTTATTGATTATCTTCGCACCCTAAACTGGGGTTTTAGAAACCCCAGTGAAAAATGTTTTTCTTACAAAGTTCATTCAGTTTATAAATCCCGCCAGGTTATAATGCTGTTAGGTGAAACAGTGGTGAGTTGGCTGTTGGCTTTGGTAGAGTGACTACTTGAAATAGGATTGCGATCCACTAAACCCCAGAGTTTACTGCGCGTTAGTAAAATTATCTTGATACTTTTTCAAATTTATTGCAGCTTTACGGTAAGAATATGTCACAATACTACCTCACATCTACGCTAATAAACCCACATGGGTGTCTATCTGGTTAGCTATCTGATAGTGAGGACTCTGAAAAACAAGATGTGTAATATAACAAGACGATGCAAATAGTGAGCAAAGTACAAATGAAAACGAGCAGGAGAAGCCAACTGAAGTTCCTTTTCAAAAAAGAAACTTGTTATACTAAAAGGTTAAAGGCCTGGAGGCTCATGATACATGAGCCCGCCAAGAGGCTCACCAGAAGGTTGATGAGCCTACCAAGGTAGAACTGCAGGGCGCCGGTAGGCTTCTACACAGGGCACTGCAGGCTTAGACGGCACCTGATCTGCCGAGAATTATAGAGGAGGGGGATTGGTGCATGAAAGACGAAGAGACTCCATACCATCTAGTTACGGAATGTGCCCGCCTTTGCGTGTGCAAGGTTCAGAATCTTTGGCGCGACGTGGATCGAGCCAGGAGATGCGGGCTTTCTTAAGGAAGACCGGCATCATGGAGGCTTTTTCATTCGGGCTGGGGGCACGACGGGCCTAATTGGTGGGGTCTATGTGCAAAGCCCGCTGGGGGCCACCCCTTATGATACTGATACTTAGGTTTGTTTTCCACACAAATGAAGACATTTCTTGGAGTCAGGCTAATATAAAACAACCTCAAACTTTCTCCTCTACTGATTTATTGGAACTTAAAGCTCTAATTTGACTTTTATACCTACTAAGAGTCTAAAACTAGGCTAATCTAAGTTTAGATGAACTTTGGTCTTACAAGTATGGTTCGTCATTGTTTCGAGCTATAATGTCCCTTAAGCAACTTGAGTTTTTAACGACAGGTTTACGTTTTTATAGTAAAGAAGCCAGAGCTGTGAGATAAGTGGAAAAGAGAAAGAGAGAAACAAGGTTCAATTCTCATCTCTTGGTGATAAATAGATTTAAAAACGTCTTTAGGACAGATTCTTATAATTTTGTTCAGGTCCACTTTTTTCCTTAGATAGAAGTAGGCAAGTAGGCACAGTTTAGGGTGCACGTAAAAATACGAAGCAAAAACTAATTATCAATACCAAAAACATTAAACATCTAATGTAATAGCTCTTATATATAAACGTTTAAAATTGAAATCCATCAGTGTGTCTTTAATATTATTTCAGATTTTTTTTGTCTTTTAGTATAGCACGTCATGAATAGTTTATTATCCGTATAACATTTGAAGTGCAATTGGCGGCAAGCTTGTGTTTAATTCTTGCCTATTACTTTATAGTTACAGATATATCCTACCATACAGCTTAATCAAGAACAATATTAAACGAAATTTATGAATGAACCAAGTACTAACATACTAATAAAATACCCCCTACGCTTCAGCTTTTATTACTTCCAGACATCCACCTGACAAAGGAGTAGTATTCAAGCGAAAGATGGAGCGTGTCTTTTGCAACACTTTTATGATCTAATAAAACTTTGAATTTACTATGTTGCTACACGTTTTACGATTAAGCCCGGGTTTGTGGGTTGCATTGACCATGGAAAGTGAATTGTAATCAACCTTAGAAGAGCTCTAATAGTATACAGTATTGTAGGTAGTAATGAATGAATAATCAAACTTCCCCTGGACTGAATGGTGTTAATGCCTCCTATATTGAGTGACAATGACACTACTGTACTGTATTGTGGATTACCGTAAAGCATTTGATAATGTTAAGTGAAGTATGTTTCTGAAGATGTTTACAATCAACATATTTACACACTTCATGAAATGGGCAGGCCGGGGCATATGTTATCTTGTCAAAGTCAAATTCAAAAGTTGACAAAGTGCACCAGCTTTTTACTATTATAATTGCATTTAGTAACCATTTTGGTGCTTAATAACGGGGACCCGACGAGCATTTTGAAGTTCTTTAAAGTTTTTCAGCATCTTTTCTTGCTCACAGTTCACATGAAGGTACTTCTGGTTGTTCTACCAACATCCTAATCCTCAAATCCAACTCAAGAGATGCAGCTCATAGAAGCATAGTGCCTTGGGAGATACCTGTCTAAAGTACTAAAATCGAATTTACGATAGATCTGTCAAAATTCTAAGTCAAGTGATTTCTAAAGTTAAATAGTTACAGGGCCTTAAAGTGATGAGTGAAATTAAGATAAACTAAGATAAACTAAATGAAGGAACCAAGCCGAACCATAAATTAAAACACATCACCGCTCTTAAAGGGACCAAGAGTACCAAGACCTATAAACAATTCAAACTATACCTCAACCGAAAGAACATGCGTGTTTTAGTAATCAGGTACAGTGTAAATTCACTAAGTCTGACCAAGAGATATTGTTTTACCGAGGTGATTTCCTTATAAGCTCCTCTCACCTGACGTAGATCCATCCCTATTCCGAGCTACATAACCTGCACGTCATCCAAGACAATATACCTACATGGCGTCACGGATTACTGATCATGACAATATTCGGCCATAATTATATCTATTCATTTATTTATATGTTGAAGACTTACTTACCCATGCAATGAAGAAAAACTCGTCGAAGTTGATAGCAACCCCTTTAACACTGGTCGAATCGCCTGAAGCGCGAAGAAGTAAGGTTAGGCTATTTATCGTTTCATTTCCAACTTTCTTAGTCCATTGAAGAAGCTAAAAGAAAAAAGATGAGTAAGTTCAAATATTGGAGCAAGGAGTTTGTTTTTAGAAATAATACAAGTAAGCAATCTAAAAATGTTCCAAGATCAATTACTAAATCATCAATTATTTATTCTTGTAGATGTAACTCAGATGTAATGATTGAATATGTATAACTATATTTTGCAATAGATTTTTGCTTAATAAAGGAACCATTGTTCTCGGATATCAGGTTTAACGTAACGCAATTCAATGGAATTTGTGCTAGGAAGCGCGAAGAATCTAATGCATTCTCTTGTAGATATGCTGTAGGGGAGCTTAACAAAATTTCCATAGTAAAACTCTGAAGATGATTTAACGAAAATGCAATACCAATTTCGAACACTTTTCTTGACATCGTCAATCCAACAGTAGAGATTCTTGGACCATTATGTTTTATAGCTTTTTGGGCAGCCCATTTACCTTTAATATTTTAGAATAACCTGAAATCGGGTACTCTCAACACAAAGTCAAACCAGCGTCTTTTACGATCAATACCTCTTTTCTATACATTTGTGAAATTGAAAGAAGTTACTACCGAGCACGTGTTTAGCCTTGTTTACACACACTTTTCTTTCGGTTCTCATTGCGGACGCACGTGTGCCATATGTAGTCTTCAGAAGTGATGATTGGTAATTGTTCCGATGATTCGCACATGCTCACTTATATTCTTATTTTTATGCTTGATAGTGAACCGATATTAGAAAATAAAAGTGAAGGTTTGCCGTTTTTAAATACAATTGTGTCGAAATTCATTTTATTTATAGGGAACTTCACCTTAATATTTATTCACAGAGTGAAAACTGGAACAATCATGTCAAGAACATTTTGAGTCTAAATATTTGGAAATGCGACCATCAAAATATAATTTATTTATCAAGGGAATTTTAAGGGTGTTATTTACCGAGAATGAAGTTTCTGTCCTAAAATTTCCAGATTTCTGATAATGTAAAAACGTTAAAGAAGAAAGCACTATTAGCTTAGACATTGTGGAATTATTATTTGACTGTTCCAAAGCAATTGATACCATTTATCGGTTAGTATACTTTTTTTGGCTATGATTAATATATTTTCTTATGGCGTAGTATGTGTTTTTGGGTTTTTAGCACCACTTGGATCTATATTCATGTTCCTGCAATACATCGTAAGCCACATCACTTTATATAATGCTTTTTTTGTTATTTCAAAACAAAATGTAAAAATTAAACACAATAAACTTCTTGTAGTGCAATAAGTCGTACCTAACCCAAACCACCTGCTTCTGTTGTTAGTGCTCTACCAGAAAAAACAGCAAATAAGTAGGTAGGTTTCAATCATAGATATAATAGATATCACGAACCAGAATTTTTTTTGATCTATATTGATTTTTTATCTATTGGAAGAAAACCGCGAAATCATCACCTCACTTTGAATTTGTGGGCTACGGCGTATTACACGTTATCCACCCATCTTTTACAAACATCAAGCAGCGATAATAAGATTATTTTGCAAAAATATGTATGGTGTTGTGTTGGTGTCGGTTTATAGGATAACGATGTAATTTTCGTTAATTAGCATGCTTATAATAATATTTGGGTTTTTTTTGTTGCAAAAAAGCCAGTCAGGCAGACACCAACAACTTATCGGTGGCGGATAATATTCATGTTTCTGTCCTTAAACCGAACATCCCCCACGAATTTGTGGTTTCAAAAATAAGCATTTTACGTAATGAGTGCCATAATCTAATGAATCTAGTTACAGTTAATTACATTGAAACCTTATCAAAAGGACAAAATTTAGTGACTGATGATAGGGTCCTTACAAATGACAACCTTTCAGTAGTCCAGGAAGAAGTAGAAGTTATTTATATAAATGAAATTAAATTCCTCAATATAAAAATTTTGTAAATTTAAAAACATTGAAACCAGTATGGCCAATTGATTTCGACAAGATTCACAATTAGCTACTATAAATGTAGACACGCCATAACGGCGAAGGACAAGAAAATCGTGGCAATGTCAAAAAAAGGAAGATCGGAGATTAAAAAGAATGGGATACAAATAAAAATAAAAGACTAGGAATGAGTCGAGCAAAGTACACGAGAAGCAAAACAGGAGATATAGAACACATGAACACAACATTAAAAGACTTGCCCGCAAGCTAAGTGAACCGTAAAAGTTTAGGTGTAAATATAAGTAACATAAATAAAAGTAAAAAAAACAAGCTTTTATTTAAATGCACTAAAAAGAAGAAAATAAAATTTGAAGTAAATCAAACCCTTTATTTTGTTAAAATAAACATTTATGCATGTCGCGAGATTTTTCTGTTTAAATTTCTCGCGACAAGCTTTTATATCAAATAAAAATTTTTAATTTAAGAAAATAATGGGTTTTATTTACTTCAAATTTTATTTTCTTCTTTTTAGTGCATTTAAATAAAAGCTTGTTTTAATTTTTTTTTACTTTTATTTATTTTCTTACTTTTTAGTAGGTATTATGGGATAGCAAAATCACAAATTTAGTAAATATTATATTTTTATTTATAAAACTTAGATTCATAGTATATAATAAAAGTCATTTTAAATCCGCCATTTTGAATTTTCAAAATCTGATAAAAATGTATATTCCTTGTCCCTAAAAACCCCCTAATACCAATTTTAAACGAAATCGAACATACTTTAAGTATAAGCAAGACCATAGTTTTATATTTTCATTTGAACTACAAACGCATACCAAATTTGAAGCCAATTGAATATGTAGAAGTCAGCTAAATTTGACTTGCAACATTTAACCCAAAATCGGCCATGTTGATTCCGCCATTTTGAATTTTCAAAATCTGATAGAAAATTCATATTCCTTGTCCCCAAAAACCCTCATATACCAATTTTAAACGAAATATGTAGGTGTAAACTTAACAACGTTATAATATTGTATTGTCATCGGAACTATAAACGTGTACCAAATTTCAAGTCTATCGGACATTTAGAAGTAGTTCTAATTCAGCTTGCAAGATTTGATTACAGACAGACAGACAAACAGACAGACAAACAGACAGACAGACAGACAGATCCATAGGTGAAAGTAAATAAAAGCTTGTAAGAAGGGAGGAAATTTTCAACAGAATTTGAACCTTAACATGGGGACGAATGAAAATGTATGTGAGAAGTTTAGCTCAGCCAGCATAGCGAGAAAAAAAAAGAAGCTACAATCAAAGCACGTAGAAGTCGAACAGAGATGATTCTTTATAGTTTGCTGCTTAATGTAACCAAATTGCCAGTTTATAAACACATGTTTATGTCTACTCTTGGAGTTATGTCTACTCTGAACCTGGACAGCCTGGAAGGCTTCTGCAAAAAAACAAAACAAAAACAAGACCAAAAAACAAATAGATGATGCTCACCGAATTGCATTTGCAACAGATATTATTACTGCCGACAATATCTTTATTGTTTAAATGTGGTCGGTTAAGATGATGAAGACCTGACACAAATATTTAATGGATAAAGTCCGAACAGAGAAAGAAAAGGGCAAGACTGGACGCATTGCAAAAAATAGTACATCCTAAGGATGGAAGTACAAGTGGTTCAGGTACGCCCTAAATTATTTGCTAGTAAATTGTACTTCAAGAGGTCCATAATTAAACAATCTCCTGCATAGCAAGAAAAGAAGCCAGACTTAAGCAGTTTCGTCTCGATATCGATTACATCACTCCTGACCGTTTTTAGGAAATTATATATAGCAATCGATACAACTTTAACGAAGCACAAATGGCCCTAAAGTAAATTAATGATGTAAAAATTTTAAATATTCTCCGGAGGGAAATAGTATATTACAGAACAAGTGTTGAAAGTACTAGTTTCAAACGAGGAAATTATTTAGTACGATGCGTGATGGAAATCCTCCGAGATTGAAAACTTGCTTTAACACGAATAATTCACTAGCCTCCCTACGATTGTTATGAAAATGACATAAAAGGTACACTTTTGATTCTTAAAAAAAAAAAACGATTAATATAACATGCGTGTTGAAACCCATTTTTTAATACGTGTGTTGAAAAGTACTCGTCATGTTTTCCACTTCTGTCAAGTCAAAATGTCAGGACAAACATGGTGTCAAATTGACAGCAACGGTCATCTATTCAAATAGAGTCCTCTTGCAACTATTTTTCAACACGCGTGTGATACAAGGCCCTTTCGGCAAAGTTAACTGTGATTTTTGTTCTCAATTTCATGAGTAGGTAATATTTTACATATTAAACTATGATGACAAATATGTTGAAGTACCACAAACACACAAAGTATTAGCAGTCAGCCTCCTTCTAGATTAAACGATGACAGACTAAAAAATAAGGACTTACTGGAACTTAGGTCAGTAATGTTGCTAGAAGAAAAGGATTTTTACTCAAATTTATAACTGTTTTGTGTGGGTTCACAGATAGTTGTTCCCTTTCACACCAGTCATAGACCACGGTTAGCACCTGTTACAGATCCTCTGAGATAGTTCTTTGCGAGTTACTTCTAATCAGTATTACTAGATCATCCGCGTATGCCCGCACCTCCACATCCCACAGCGAGAGGACCGCCAACAGAGCATCCATCAGGAGAGACCACAGAAGGGGCGACAAAACCCCGCCCTGTGGACATCCCCTAACAGCTCTGAATCTGTAGCTCTCCCCCTGTAGGGTTGTTGTACCTACTCCAGTAGTAGTTCAGTACCATTGATGTTAATGAAAATAGAACCTTTTCGTAGATAAGGAAGTACGTGTTTTATTTTTTACAAATTATTCAGATTAAATTCAGGATATATTCGATATTGTCCTATGGTAGAGAACATGGTCTATGAAGTTAGATCTCAAAGTCGAATAGACATGTGAAATGTAGATTTTAAGAAGAATACTACGATTATCCTCGCTTGATCGGGTTTCTAATGAGGAAGTTCTGCGCAAGGCTGATACTCAAATACATCTTCGGTGTTTGGTAAAACAACGAGAGATCTCATATTCAGAGTTTGGGTGAATTTCTTTATTAAGCTGTATTTAATTTTATTTTCCTAAAAATATCAATGAGGAAGTCTCCTGAAAAATTAAGCTGATTACTTTTTATTGGAAACTAGAGAACAATGGAAAAAGTCGATACATATTTTTTTATTTCCACTAAAGATGATTATTACGAGAGCATGCCAGTTTTTAGTTTTGTATATATAGATATACTAAGCATGGTGCGACGTACAATTCATGTGCATTTTGACGTCATCAGCATTCTTCATGGCCTTGTATCTGCCTCATTTGAAAAAAAAAGAAAAAACACGTGTCCACTTGATGGGCTATCACAATCAACAATAAAAAAAAATTGATGAAACTTCCTCATTGGCCATTTTTCAAGGTATAACTGAAGCAGGAACCAATGTTAAACTCCAAAAAAATCATCTATTTATAAAAAAAATCTAAAAAAAATAATGTTCTGTTTGGAACTCACTTTAAGAATAACATTTTAAAAATGGTTAAATATATACATAAAAATATAAATTATATTTCGAATAAAATACAGAATCGTCTAAATATAGTAATAGAGGCACCGTAAAATTTCGTAGTCGTGCATATATTAATTAATGACATTTTATATAAGTAGGTGAGGCAGATTTCCAATGGAAATGCGGTAGTAACCTACGACCGAAAACGTCAGTTAATTTTTACCTTCACGCCAATCTGTCGTGTATCTTCTTTAAAATAATCATACTTTAGTTAAAATAATAATTGTACATAATTACATACATTAGGCATAGTCGGGTACACGTTTTGACCCTAAACACGGAGGTAGAAGATTTCATTTTACGTAGAATCTATTCTTTTTATTACCGACAATATTGCTTGTTATTCGGATATCGAAACAATTTATTGAATAATATTTCCTACAATATTAAATATTTTTGTAATATTAACAGGATTCCGGGTTTTGTGTTTTAAATTTGTCTGCC
Source organism: Pissodes strobi (assembly GCA_016904865.1). Lineage (NCBI taxonomy): Eukaryota > Metazoa > Arthropoda > Insecta > Coleoptera > Curculionidae > Pissodes > Pissodes strobi. The sequence continues at coordinate 82,310 of MU184233.1, forward strand.
TCTTTTTAATATTGCGTATCTGATAAAACTTTTTGTTGTGAATAAATTTCTAAA